>VURO01021523.1:36142-50883 GCA_015108175.1 Pelvicachromis taeniatus
GCAAAAACCCCCCCCCCCCCCCCCCAAAAAAAAAAAGTACATCAAAAAGGAATAAATCAAGGTTCAACTTGCAAAACTAAATGCTTGGGATTCCTATAGAGAAGAAAAACTGGTCGTGTCAGCAGGAGCGTCATCTCCTGTCTGTTATCGCCACGACAAGGATGCAGCAGAGGGACTGCAGATGAAAGAGCCTCAATGGGTCCGGATAAACCGATCAAAAAATGCTGTAACCAAGCTTATTACAACCTTGTCTTGTAGTGTGGCTTCACATATAAAATATAACTGCTGAAATCTTATAGTGTGTAGGCAACATGTAGTCAATGCAAGAAAAGTCACACTTAAAAATGTGTTTTAAGGCCTGATTTGGACTTCTGTGAGCAATCTTTGTAGAGCCTACGGCATTACATTCCTTCAGGTACTTTCAGTAATCTCCCTCCAGAGATTTGCTGACATTTGTGGGGACTTCAATTCATGTTATAATTGTTATTTCTTAGATTGAGGTGATGATTGTTATTCTCTCACTGACAAATTCAAAAATGTGGTGGAAAAGCAGCTGGAAATGCACAGGATGTATCGACTGTACTGAACAGGCCATCTATGGAGATTCACATCAGGTTACGACGTAGAGTTTCAGAGGGGTTTGCGGTTACGACGTAGCTACGGTGTAGATTTACGCTGAGGTATAAATCCCCAGCGAGAAATGCTCAACTTGTGTCTTTTGTGGCCAACTACTAGTACTAACAGTGTACAGTTTTATTAAGGACATCAAAAATACTTGAAGCATGTATGCTCCTCATTATGTATCTAATAACACACAAATTATGTTTATTTCAATGTTTATTAATTAATTATTAAAAACATGAATAAATAATAGCACCACCTCCAAAATTTGTACAACCCAAACTTTTCTTTTGGATGTATCAATGAAGAAAACCGCCGTGCTTTTAAAAACATTATACTGCAGCTATATATGTGCTTTTAAACAGTAATCTTACCTCTTACATTCAGGCCATTGTCACAGGCAAACTGTGCAAAAGGGGACATATAATTAGGATCGTATGCAAGATCATGAGCTTGCTTTGCAATGCTCTGTGCCGTCTGCAGGATGCTGTCATAGTTGGTAGTCTGAAACGAGGGGTAATAATAAAAAAAGCATTAAAATGTGAATTTGTTTCCAACACAAATAAGCATAAGCTGACATCTTGAAGTGAGACCTTGAGTTTTTTGAGCTCTTGAAGAATCATGTAGTCTGGCATGTTGTCAAAGAGGCCGTCTGTTGCCGTTAAGATGATGTCACCGAGCTGCACGTCGAAAGAGGAGCTGTCAGCTGCTTCGGGACTGCAGGAAACATGGAGGCACGGGAAGATCATGAAGTGAAACTAGAGTGTGAAGCACCTGAGCTGCTGGCAACAGTTTTAAGTGTGGAATTAAGCAGGTCAGAAGCCACTCTGCTAAATTTTGAAGGTGGAGTTTGAGTGTAACAGCTGACTTAAAACCAGACTTCTCAGTTTGTCCTTGCCAAATGCTGGGAGGGCCTGTCACTTACTACCACCATACACAAGACTCAGACTGAGGTTTTATTGCCTGGGAGCCTTATATTTCTGCTTGGCCTTAATTTATGGTGACATTAAACAGATCTATAAATGTACTTTAATGGGAATGTTAACCTACTAAACCTGCCAAACCAGTGAGAAAAGTCAAACAAAACATCTCTTTTGTTTACCAGGTTGCCATTGCCATGGCTTGCTAGTACGGCAAGCCTGTATCCATGGAACAATGGGCAATTTGAAAGTAACATTCCTGAAACTCCCTGGTTTCCATTTAGGTTCTACAGATGTCTGCAGAGAGCTAAAAACACTAAAGAAAACATCTAAAGAAGAACACTTTTTGTTGTTGCTACCAACACTAGCCAAATCCAGGTAATCACTGACATCATCTGGCAATTCAGACATATAAACAGATCATGTTACAAAACCTTTGTTAGAGTTGATGCCAGTCATAACAGACATAAATTGGTTTGGCCGGCAAACCTGTGTACACCTGCACACACTTTAGGGTGTGACGTCAAAGGCAGGTTATGTTTACATGGCAAACAACAACATGAAGGTCTTTATGCAATGATATTTGCTTCCCACATGAGAAGATGAGTCATGTTTTTAATAAGTTGGGCTAATTAAGCTGTCCACAAATTAGCTCGGCAGTGCAAATGACAGGGATCATGACCTGCATTTCTATTTTAAATCCTGCTTTGCAATGCAAAGTGGCACGCAAACCCAATGACTGCAAGTAGGGATGCTAGGGATGGAAAGATATACCTTTACCATTTTATCGGAGCCTGCTGTAAGCAGGACATGTATAGTGCTGTAAAACTACCAGCCCAGCCTCTGGTATCTATCTAATGGAGATTTTTATTTATTTAAAAAGATATATCGGACACTGAGCTACTGACCTGTCACTGAGCACGACTCCCTCAGCTCCCGGAGGAGCGATGGACAGCTGGAAGGGTGTATTAAAATAGTGCTGTTGCTCGTCCGAGCGATGAACCACCTCTCCACCACGTACCACTAAGAAGCCAGAGTCACCAAGGTTACACGTATGCAGCCTGTGACTCCGCCGATCCAGAACTACGATGCAGGCCGTGCTGCTTCCTGACAACAAAGCGGAGTAAAACAACACTAAGGTTACGCATATAAACAGACAATTTGATCAGGGCAAAAGAAAAAAAGTTATGTTGCCCAACCAGTACAGTTCAGTCTTTGTGAGTGCCCCCATTGTGAATCTAATACATCCATGGAGAGTGGAAGAAATTTAATACAGACAATAAAACAAGCAAAAAGATTGCATTCCCAGTGACAGCTACTAGCAACAATTCAGGTAACCTTGAGCAGAGAAGGTCAAGAGCTGACCTTGTCACAACTTTCCAAAATAAAAGTATGCCACCTCATAAATTCATAAGCAGCTAACCTGTGTCTGCACTAACTCTGGGCCAGGGACACTGAGCCAAGATATGCGACCTTGGTCACGTGCTTGGTGTTAACCTACTTTTAAAATCTCACTGACCCTCCTGTAGTATCAGTTACAGACAGACTCATGACCTTTTGAAGTTCTGGCAGGGGGCAAAGTGTTTGGCCTGAGTAATAGGGTAAATCGTGGAGAGTCACAAGGTCACTGAATTTCAACTTCCAAGTGTTAGCATAAGAAATCACAGCCTAATTAAAGATAGTTACCTCACTGGTTTTAAATGACTCAGTGGGACGAAGGTTTGTGTCAAACAAAATTCACATAACATATATAGCTCGCCAACTAACACAGTCATTGAAGCAAAATTTGGTTCCCCTCGAAGAACTGATCACGCACTTAAAGGCTGAATATTAGTAATTGCCATGGTAGAAGAAGAGCTTCCATATAAATACAGAGAGTATAACTCAGGACATAGCCGGTGTTCTGTGCTCGGTGAGCAGGGCCAATACTCCTCACAGTGTGACTCATACTGCAGCTATGTTATTTATTTCTCTCAACGTGGTTGTTCAGTACAAAACTCACTCCACCACTTGCTGTGTTTGTAACCAGGTGGACCATCTCTGTGTGCTCACCTAGCAAGGGAACTTTGTTCTGCAAGAGCTCGTAGTAGCCAGAGGTCAGGATGCCCACTGGATTACTGGGTGTGAAGCGGCCCTCCTTCACCAGTCGCTCACAGGTCCTCATTAAGGTTGCAGAGAACTGAGATGGGTCGACACCATAGTCCCGCCAACCACCTACGCCATCTGCCACACCTGATAGAAAAAATAGGAATAATTAAAAAAAAAGAAGTTTGTTTTACTAATGAATCGCTACCAAACAACACCTTATTAACACCAGATTCGTCACAGAGGATTGATCATTTCAGAAGTGTAGATGCCAAACATTTGCTGGTAGCAGCTTGGCTGATTTTAGTTGTTGAATTTTTATTAAGTTATCTTTATTTTATAGCAGACATTACTTTCTTTTCCTGCCAAAGTCAATGCATCATGTCTATATTTGCACAGCCACATTGCACTTCTGATGTTTCCTTTCTAGGCACTGGTGCTTCATTGATTACTGAACTGCTTTTCACGCTGATGTCTGTAACCCCGCTATACAAGAACACATTGGTTTATTAACTTTCCATTGATTATATTTTGTAGGTAATCCATGTAACTTCTCCTGTACTGCTTCATGTGTGCCCAATTTATCTAGTTAACCTACCATAAATTGTAAGAATTTTACCCAGGAGACTGCAAGGTATGGAACAGCAATAATTGTATATGGTCTTTAACATCTTGTGTATAATTCATATTTATACACTGATACCTCATAACCTCGTAGCTTCCCATTTTATTTTACTTTTGATTCATTCTAGCTGCAAACCATGACTCAGGATAGCAAAGACACAAAACTGACTTTGAAACCTCATCAGGAACCCAGGTCTCTTTAACTCTAGCCTTCAGCTTATTCACACACACAAACAAACGTAATCTAATATGCTGTCCTTTAAGTGCGACATGAATCATTCAAGTTTGTACTTGTAAGCACACGGTTCCAAAATACATATAATTTTCGTGCTATATTCGTAAGGTTACTTGCGTCCAAATAACTTCTAAAGTTGGTGTCTGCTGGTGTCAGTTTAAATATATTTACACACCGTGGCTTCACATCAATCGCCTCATAAATGCCTTCATTTGCACATTCAGTTAAAAGCTGATGCAAAGCTATTTTTTTTCCGAGACCAGATCATTTTACTTTAGTTCAATGGCCACCGAGGATGGCAAGTGAATACCTGCACCATCTGTCATCCAAATCAAATGCTTTTATATCAGTTTTTTTTTTTTGTCAGAAGACAGTTGTAAAAAAAAAAAAAAATGTACATAAAAATGAGAATAATGTCATAATGATGTATAACCTGTCTCCCCAACACATGCTCATAGTATTTGACTTTCAGAGAAACCATGTGTTTTCCACACTCTGACTTGAGCGTCTGGTAGACTTCACTTCCATCACATTTCTCCTTGCCGTGTAAACACGTGCTGCCATGTGTTCCTCAGAGATGTCCATTTTTATTTCTCTAACCAGCCTAAACGTACAACACTAAACACACCTTCCAAACTATAAAACACACATTGTATGTGTCTAACACACCGCATGAGTAGGTCAGGTCATTGGCAGCAGCAAAGCGATGAGGACAAAGCAAGCTTAGCCTGCTAGCTAAGCTAATAGGCTAACGATGCTATTAGCAACATGGCTGCCTCCATGCTCAACCATTCTGACCTTTGCAAGACATTGTAGTGTTAAGTCTGAGACTTTTTAATGGGCTCTATTTTATGCCATGTCCACATTACATTAGGCCGATTTACGTCTTCCAATGTTGTGAGTGTAATAACCTACGTCATCGCAGTGTATGCCACAGTGGGGACACATGTAGGTGAAAGGTCATTTAACGTTTCACCTCAAAACTCTCCCCTAACAGTAAAATAACTGTCATTTATTAAAGTAATGACGTGAGTGCAGGTGCTATGTAAGTGCAGATATGCTTTTAGCGTCTATCCGGGTTAGAGGCTTGTTTTATCCGGGTTAAAGTGCTCTCCATTTTATGTGGGAGGGGGGCTGGTGTGTTTTGATCCGACGGGTCGGCACACGTGTTGGCTAAACTTACTGAAGGTCACCCGAGTACAGAGGGCGTCTAACTTTCATGCAAGCCATTTGCAGAGTCCCGAATCCTTACCCAAGACATCAGCCGTCTTGTGCCGTGCAATGAAGCAAGCATCATCACCGTAGCACATCCCTTTCTTCAGTATCCCCTTGCGAAAGTCTTTACCGAAACCATAACTGGCGGTGATCAGGCTGTAGTCCCGACCGTCCGTCTGAGAGAGTCCGCCCAGGACAGCCCTGGCTACCAGTCTGCCATAAGACAGTACGGATAACATCCCCTAACAAGGAGAAACCCCGTTCTGATCCAAGCTTGTACACACTGTCCCCCCTCTCTCGCTCTTTCTCACCAACCGGCTCGACCACCTGCCTGCGAGGCTAAGTCTTCAGATCAAGCCCGGGCTGTCTGTCTTTATTCGTCCATCCGATCCTGACCGGCTCGCTTCTGTGACAGCGGAAGGCCGCAGTTGCTCCAAACTCGAATAAACACGCTGCCGTTTCCTTTCTGACTCTGTCGCTTTTGATTTATGTCTCAGGTGAGCATTTCATACACGAAACAGCTCCTCCACCGGGCTCTCTCCTCCCCGACATGTTTCCACGGGACACAAAGCTGCGAGTACATACGGGTGTTTACAACCGTGACGTCGCGTGCCTTAACGTAGCCCCGCCCATCAAGTTCATAGTCGTTTTAGCTAACTGTTATGTAATGAATATGGGCTTAACGTAGGCAGCGCTCAATAATGCATCACTAGAACATTTAACATGTTCTTATTTTCTTTCAAATTTGGGGTCTATATATGATAACCTAAAACAAAAAGGGGGAAATTTGGATGTTTTAAAAGGATTTAGATTTACATTATAAAGTGTAGGATAACTATTTTTAAGAAACGAGTACCTTCAAGTATTTTAAAATGAAACGGCCAACAAATATTCTGTAAACAGTAAGTAATTTAAATTTTTTGGAGAATTTTAGATAAAGGAAACGCAAATGTATATGTTTGTGTGTATAAGCTGAAGTAGTTGGCTAGAGCTAACGGGACTTGGGTTGCGGATGTGTTTTCAAACATGTTCTACTGTCTCTTCTTGAAAACAGTCACATTTTCCTGTAGCATTTTATCCCAATTTAAGTAATGTATTATTTAATTCTTTATGACCAATGCATAATTTGGATATGGTTATTTAGTCCTTTCATCCTGTTTTCCTCATTATGCCAGTTTTTCTTTTACTATTATAGAGCTACCTGCCAGTTCTTTCTTCTTCCCACTGTTTCTGCCTTCTTCCCTTGAGCTTTTTTTAATTACTGTTTTCATTTTTTCTTTACTGAATAGTATTGTTGTATCAATTTGACTGCTTCTTGTCGCTTGTTTTGCATATTACAGAAGTTATCCATTTCAGCTGTTACTCATCAGTGTCCACCTCTATTATCAAAACACAGAAAGCAAATGCATTCTTTTCATTCAGATTTTCCTAGAAACAGAGGATTAATGGTTCACTCAAGCTGTTAATATTTTCTTTTTTAATTTGTCACCCATCCAGTTTGTGCTGTTGTACTGCACTCCAAAGATTCCCTGTTACATGTTGTATTTGCGGTGTTCCTTTTTTTGCCATTTCAGACCAATCCCCATAAAAATCTACTTAAACTTAGTATAATTTATTCATTTTGTTATGTAATTGCATTGAACTGTGTTTGGAGGAGGCCTTGTAAATTGTTTTCCTTTTCCCCAATAAACCCTTGGATCGCCACTGAAACTGTTATCAGGCTGCTGGTAAAGAGGCCTGACCGGAAATACATCCTATGAAGGGTACATATGTACGCTTGTCATGAATAACGGGACGTAGCTGACAGTCGTAACGGACGGTGCGGATATATAATTAACACTGTTTAGACTCCTTTATAAGACACCTTCTGATATGGTCGCCATTAGTTTTACACTAAGTAAGAATACCTGTTTTGCAGTTAAAAAATAGTTTTAGTACACACGCTGTTGTTTGGCGACGTGGGAACATCCGGTGCTTCACATGGTCAAAAACGAGCGCACCGCATTTGGAAGAAACCACCCTGGTCCCTTTACGGAGCAGAGAGAGGAGTGAGAGAGAGCAACAAACGCACTCGCATTATCGACGCAATATTTAAACAGCGCTTACACACAAAACACCAATTTCTGGTAAGATAGTAACCTTGATTACATTTCATTTAATGGTGATAGTATTACAAAACGCTTTGCTGATTGGTTCGGCGAGATAAAAAGACGACGCACACATCCGTTATAATATGGCAAAGCGGCACTGTTATGCTTTCTAATCGAAGGGAGAGGATAATGCAGTGATAACAGCCTCATGTTTATGAACCCAATTTTTTTATTAATTATTATTGTTATTATTATCAAATTACGAGAGAATAATGCGACTGACACCATCTCTAAATTTTAAATAGGACAGGGATTGAATGAGGGTGTAGCTATACGGGTTATATAAATATATAAATAGATACATTGTGTCTTAATGATCGTTATGAAAAAACATGTACAACTGATTCTTTTTATTTTTATGTCTATACAACACACTTAACATGTTTATATATATAAATATAAGTAAACATCTCTTAACTTTAAGTGTGTTGAGATAATAGTTTATATAAAATGTATTTATTTTTTCACTTTGATACACTTTTCCTTTTAGGGCCATGATGGGGAGGTTGTGTGAGATGGCTATTGTGTCCCTTCTTATCATGTCGCTTTTGAACACCGAGCTGGCATGGGCTAAAAGAGGTGGCAGCAGCAGCAGCAGGGGAAAATCCTCATCCAGCAGCAACAAGGGTTGGACAAATTCAAAGACATCCAACTCTCAGCCAGGAAACTACCCTCGTCAACCACAGAGTCCTAATCGAAACACCAATCCTTATCCTCCAGGTGGAAGTTACCCTTATCCCAAACAGAACCAGCCAAGTTATCCAGGTGCCGGTAGCAACCCAAATCAGTACCCTGGCAGAGGCAATCCTGCAGGTTATCCAAACCAGAACCCTGCAGGTTATCCAAACCAGAATCCTGCAGGTTATCCAAACCGGAACCCTGCAGGTTATCCAAACCAGAATCCTGCAGGTTATCCAAACCAGAACCCTGCAGGAGGATATCCTAATCAAAACCCAGCTCGAGGAAATTATCCAAATCAAAATCCAGCTGCCGGAGGCTACCCCAACCAATATCCAGGCAGAGCTGGTACCAACCCCGGAGGATATCCTAATCAGTACCCTGCTGGAGGTTATCCAAACCAGAATTATCCTAATCAGTATCCAGGTGGGGGTTACCCAGCAGCGGGTGGTTATCCACAAAGTGCAGGCAGGTATCCTTACCAGTATCCAGGTGGTTACCCAGTCCGAACTGGAAACACAGGACCAGGGTTGAATGTGCCTGGTGCAAATCCAGGAGGTTACCCAGGAGGTTACGCTGGTGGAGCAGTTGGTGGCTACCCCAACTGGAACCCAAATAATCAGATCCTGAGTCCCCGCTTTGGTGGAGGAGGCTATGGTCATGGGATGGCAGGGTCACCTTTCTCTCGTTCTGTGCAGAGCATGGGATACGTGCCCAAGTCACCAAGTTTTGCCAAAAAAGCCATGGTGGCCGCAGGCGTCGGTGCTTTGGCTGGAATGGCAGTTGGATATGGATTAGGACGCTTTCCCCGTCCACATTTCACTTTCCGTAACCCTGAAGAAGAGTACTACTACAATAATTACATGCAGCGTCGTTATGGCACCCAGTCTACAGATCAAAAAGACTTTGGCCGTGATTACGTCTACAAGCCTCCTCCACGTGCTGAGACCTACGAAAGCTTCATGAGTCGCTGCATGAATTCGACTGATACTCTTAAGGATCAAGGCTCTTCCACGTCCAAGAGTGCAGCTGACGACGCGGATGACGACACCGTCAGCATTGAGGAGATTGGATACCCAGCCCTGATTGAGCAAGTGAAGTCGCGGCGGTGTGTAGAGAAGTACATGAAGTACTCCGAGCAATTTCTGCAGGAACGTAAAGCTGAACAACAATATCAGTCAAGTCGCTCTAGCCCTCTGAGCCATGGGCTCATTCATCTTCTCACTTCCTCCATGGTGCTATTTTCCGGCATGCTCCTGCTCCAGTGAGAAAACACCTTCCACTTCACTTCAAATGGCTATCTAATTCCTCCATTATGTGTGCACGTTCATTTCCTGCTTATATTATAGTGGATCCACATTGCAAACCATAGCTCAATACTTTCAGAGAGTACAATCTTTTAATATCTATTATATAACAAAATATTAACATGTACATATTGACTAAAAATGTCTGTTTCTGGTGCAGCACTCAGTTTGAAGTGTTACAGTTACATCTGTCTTAGATGCTCACTATACTTTTTATTAATTTATTTTGCATCCATATTTTTGCATTTTATCTCCAGATTATTGGACACCGAATGCAGAGATTCATGATAAAAGAAAGAACCAGGACAGGCCAATTACTTTAGTAGTTTTTCTTTAGGAAGACTATCAGGGCAGTTTCTTTCATAGTTTGAATAAGAATGAAAAAATAATGAAAGCTCATAGTCCACATTATGGTGTATAGTTAGGGGTAAAAGTGGGATTTGGTAAGTGGGGTAACTCTCAGAGATTTGTTTGTATTGGTACAGCATGGGGAAAAGAATTACTTAGAAATACGTCACATGATAACTTGACTCGCAAGCTAGATTTTTCCTTGCATACAGGCTGTGATCAGCTGAGCTGTGCTGCTTCTCCAATATTCAATATTCACTGCTTTTTTGTGGAGTTAACCACGCTGAATTCAACAAGTTATAAGCAGATATATCTTGAGCTGCATGGCTGATGGCTTGTATAAAAGGTAGAATTAGGTGAGTGAATGTAATCATCACCTTAAATATAATAATATGTGCTACTCTTGATCTAATCTAACACTGACCATGAACAGCCTGCTCCCTACCCCTCCAGCAGAGCGAATCACTGTGAACTTCACCACAGTACTGCAAACCTAACCAGTGCAGCCTGCACTAAACTGCCTGGGATTTCCATCAACATTTAAAGAATGCAAGATGGATATGCTTCAATTTGTTTTGCGATAATTTGGCAACACATCATGTGTAGATCCATTTAACAGCTCTAAAACGAATGAGGATATTGCAAGTTTTACACTTTCAGCTTATCAAACCTTGTGTGTTGCCATCCTCATCCTTGAAAATAATCCTCTTCTTCTCATTTCCTGTCTTTCATACATCTTTTTCTCCATCTCTGATAGTGTTGCATGTTAATGCTCTCCCCCCCTCCCTTCAGCTGGCAGACACATTTTGTGGCAAATGTCTCACAAGACGCGTCGGACGTTTGTCAGTCGTTTGTCGGACGTTTGTCAGTCGTTTGTCACTCGTTTTCTGTTGATGTGACAGACTGCACAGAAACAGTTTGTGTTTTTGGTGATGTTGTAATGTCCTCGAGAAGTTGCATTTGAAATTACCGCCACTTAAAATGCTTTACTGCCTTTATGCGCACTCTTCCTCTGTGATGTGCTAGTGGCTAAACCATTTCCACTCACTTCACAGAGCACATGCACAGACTGAAGCAACCCCTGGTCGCTAATAGTTTTTACAGATTGCTTGATGGTGATACAGGATTTCTTGTAAATACTTCAGCCAAACTTCCCACGTGCACTTCAAACCATCGAGGTTTGCTGAGCAGTACAGACAGAAATCAAATTAAAACCAAAGGTGGAAAGAATCGCTCTGCTCCATATTTAATATGTGCTACTTATATTATTGCATGTAGTAGCTTTTGACAGAAAGACAGTAATGACGATGGTTCATAACTGAGCAGTGAAGTTGCACAAATAGCACTTGTTGCTTTCATCTGTGCAGTCTGTTTAACGGATGCAGCCTTTTCCCTGTTTTTCCTTTTGGTATGTTAACTGTCCTTAGTTAAAATGGGTGTGGTAGCACACAAGCTGCATTCCTTTATCCCGTTGCTTTCTGCCATTATGTGTGTGAGTCATTAGAACATTTATACCCATAAAAGCCTTGGTTTTTTATCCATGTCTCCAGGCACATTTTAACTTTCCAAAGCCACTGATTTTCCAGCCGTCTGCCCTGAAGTTGGTCATCGTTTCCATGCGTCTTCCTCTAATCTCCTACATCTTATTGTAGCATGGGGAAACGGTCTCATAGGACAGTTTTTCTCAGATATGTAAATACTACTGTTTATTTTCTTGCCTCGGTTGTCATGGTACAGTCTCTGCGATTATGACTACTAAAATTGGTTCTCCTTTTTTTCATGCTAACTATAAGAGTAGGTGTTGTTATTATTTTAAATTTTGTGGGCGTTTCATGTGATCATTTCACTTTTCTTTTTACTTTTATGAACCTGTTTTATTTTTCCTCAATTGCTGAGTTTTGTACAGTACTCTGGAAAACTGCTGTGTAAGTTAGGTGTGAAAACTGTCATCAATGCCAGTGCATTTTGAAGTGACACTGTTCTTTGCAGCCAGACCTTTACATTTCTTTTATTCTCTCCTGTTAATGAGCTTTCATATTCCACTGTTCCTGTTTTGCTTTTTTGGTTGATTCTGGCTAAACAATTTAATTTGATGGGAAATTCCACCTTAAATCAAGGCTGTGGAATATCTGTAAAGTGCACTTATTCCTCCTTAGTTGTGGATATTCTGTAACTTTGTAATTGAGCTCATGTTTCCATTAGAGACATTGCTTGTTTTTGACTCAAAATTGCAAACATTTTGTGATACTCCTCAGATGTTGTGACTAACACGGTGTAATATAGTTTGTCTTGGATGTGTACATGTGTTAAATAAAAGAAATCATGAAATGTTTTCTCTGGCCTGCGGCATCGTCGTGTCATATTAAAAAAAACATCTGCGCTTGTTCATAGCAGCATTTCTAAGACATATTTTTATTATCCTTTCTTTTTTAATGTTTTCATTTTCAGACCAGAAACCCGCTAATCACGAAAACAATGCCCGGTCCATATTTTGTGCACTGTCATTGTACGGAGTCTAGTGACTGTGCTTTTGTTTTGTGATTATTAATATTCGTCATTTTAGTTAGTTTCTGGTTATTTGTTCATTATTTCTAGTGTTTAGGTGTTCCTGTGCCTCCCTTGTGTTCCTTCTTGTCATTCTTATCTCCACGTTTATGTGTTTCCTGTTTTACTTTGGAGAGTCTCGTGTTCAGTGTTTTGAGCTTTGCTTCCTCCCTGTCTTGCCTCGTCTGATTATTCTCAGCTTTGTTCACTGCCTGTCTGCCATTTCTTCCTTTCCCTGAGTGTGTATATATAGTGTGTGCTTCCTTCTGTTCTTTGTTGAATCGTCTGTGGTTTCTCCAGTTTGTCATCTCCGGTGTTTCTCCAGTGTTTCATGTCTCAGGCTACTCGTTCCTAGTTGTCAGGTTTTGCTGTGTTTTCTCTGTTTCATTTGTTCCTTTGTTTGCCTGTTTCAAGTTTAGGTTTTTCTTCGTATTTTTCAGTTCCCCGTTTGCCTCTTACTTTGTAGTGTTTTGTTCAGCCAATAATAAAGGCTTGTGTTTTGTTAATACCCACCTCATCACCGTGTGTCTGCGCTTGGGTCCTCTCTCCTCTCCACACCGTCTGCCTCGTCAGTAGTGACAGGCACAGACCCAAACTAGCTGTACCAGTTAGCTTAATGGCATACTTAAATTTTTATTTGTTGATTTGTTCTTAATAATTTATTCAAGAATGAAAAAAAACTACAATTGAATATATATTTATCTTTATTTGAGGGTCTGCAGTCATGGTGAAATCCCCTAATTACACAGCACAGTCATTTACATGAACCTAAAAGTAATCGGATTATCCATCTTAATAGAATAAATGAAAAAAGCATTTTAATTCCAACAAAATGACACAGTAGAGATCATTTGTTCAAAAAAGCTTTAATTTGATAAATGAAAGCTTTCTCATTAATTAGATGGTGGATCATGCATCTCTCATCCACGCTGCTGTAAGTAAAGGCACCACATGTCCCAGCCTGAGAAACAGGTGAGTCACAGGAGCAGGGGCAGCGCCTTTAACGAAGGCTCTCCAGAGAGACTGGTTGCAGCATCTTTGGTCTTGCTGGTAGTAAAGCTGTCGATCTTGCTCAGAGGTGACTGCTTTGTGGCCGTAGTGATTTCCAGTCCCGTGCTTTGGCTTTCTAAGTATCCCCAGCCCATACCCAGTGCCTGTGCCTCCCAGCATCCCGGCTGCTGCTGCACCCGCCCACTTTACGCCCTGCTTGGAGAGGCCTCGATTCTGGGAGGGAGGCTCTTTGTTACCAGTACCGCGACCTCTGAAGCTGCCTGCTCGCTTGCTGTATGCATACTGTGCTCCTGGGCACAAAGTTGCAATAAGCAGCATCCAAACCCACAGTGAGAGAAGCTTCTGCTGGCCCGCCATTAGAGC
Organism: Pelvicachromis taeniatus; assembly: GCA_015108175.1. Taxonomy (NCBI): domain Eukaryota; kingdom Metazoa; phylum Chordata; class Actinopteri; order Cichliformes; family Cichlidae; genus Pelvicachromis; species Pelvicachromis taeniatus. The sequence continues at coordinate 50,244 of VURO01021523.1, forward strand.
AGAGCTGCAAAAACAGATTAGAGTGAGTAACCTGAACTTTAGAAAGAAAATAAAATGTTATTGAAATTATACTGCGCTTCATTAATTGTTATTTAAGACACGCACAGACGAATTTTTTGAAAGTCTGTCAGCAGTCAGTTCAGGTGGTGATAAAGCTTTTGATTGCAGCTCAGTAACAAAAGCCACATGCTCCCTAACCCTGACACATCTAGAATGATCCACATGTTCTGTAAACACAAGGATTAGCTGGGTATTATGTAGCACATTTGTTCTCCCATTCACAAGGCATTTGCTTCTTTTAGCTCTCATGAACAGCGCAGATCATATAAATTGTTACAAAACACATCAGTGATGTATTTGGAAGACTAACTACACATACATTATTGCAAAATATTTAGTAAGGTGCTTTTAAAAAAAGTTAGGTGTTAAATAAAACTGATTAAACATGTAATTTATCTATAAAAATAATTTTTTAGGGAAACAAAATCAAATTTATTTACCTTTCTTATGAGTCACTTAAAGAGCTGTGATCCTGGAGAGCGGCTGTTGTTTATCAAACCACAACACAGCAGAGCAGCAAGGTGGTTTTCATCTTCCTTTACAGACAGACAACCCAACCAACACAGTCAGCACCAAGAAC
>VURO01021526.1:0-13591 GCA_015108175.1 Pelvicachromis taeniatus
GTGAACAAGCGGGGAGGGTAAAATACACTTTTTTGTGCCAGGTCATTAAACGATTTTAATTTGGAGCTTTTGGAGATTTACCTTTATTGCTGAACTTTTAAAAATTTGCACATGATATTTACAGAAATGCACAAAAACGCACTCATAGACGTGGGGGTGGTTTATTAAAGAGCACTCCCGGCCAGCAGAGTGAAAGATTTTGCTCCTGTACCCGGTGGGCCAGTTGAAAAGGGCAGCCAAACAACTCCTGGTATTACTGCTGCTGCACAGTGGAAAGGAACCTACATTAAGTGTAGTTTTGAAGTACTGTGCTTGAGAGCTGCCCTTTCTAGATGTGGTATTATCAAAGCAGTCTGACGCAGAGCGGAGAAGGAGCCTCCAGCTTGACCCGGCATCAGAGTTTGGAACACAAGTAGTTGTCAGGCATGTCACAGCCAACACTGCAGTGACCAAAATATCCGTCTTTCTATGTGTCTCTGTGTGTGTGCACACGCTGCCTGTCTCCCCCATCACTCTATGCCTGCCCAAGTAACAAAAGGAACCCTCCCCAGGCACAAACAATAACCACCCTCCTTCATTCTCCACATTGGCATTTACAGTGACGCCGCCGGCAGGGACGGAGGGTGGCAGAGATATGAGGACAGGAAGAGAAGGAAAAAGAAAAAAGAAAAACAGAAAGGGGAAGGAAATGGAATTAAGAATAAGGGGCTAAGGAAGATAAAAGAGCGAAGAAAGAAGGAGTTCTTTGCTCATTTTCAGTTTTGATTTCTCACAGAGCCCCGGGGGTTGTCTTTGTGAAATAACCTTCTTTTAAAAATGGGAATTAGACTCGCTGTCTCTCTCAGAGATCATGGCCTAATGTGGGCCAGCCTGTAGAAAGAGGCGGCTTGATAGAGCATGATGATAAGGGCAATAATGAGAAACATTCTCACCACTGTATTAATACATATTAAAATCAACCCGCTAAAGGGAGGGCCCCACTTCTTACTTCAATACACAGGCAGCCACACATAGAGGCCAAGCAGCATTAATAATGTACAGTCTAACTAAGAGAACACTGTGGAAAGGTCGAGGCTGGCTGAGAGGCAAACAACGTGACTTAGGAGTTATTAGGTCAGTGGTTACGCTGTTATCTTCTGTTTGACAGGAGGTATATATCCAACCTAGTGCTAGTTAAATATCTTATGATGCCAATCATTCTTGAGATAAACATCTCAGTAGTTTTAGAGCAAGACAGTCCCATAGTTAGGTGATAGTGGGGAGTGCCAGTGGAGCTGCTGGCATTACAAGTGAGCTTTATTTAGCTTGTTTTGCTTGGATAGCAAGCTGCACGCACAGACTGTACAGCTGTAATGTACAGACGCACATCTGCTATCTTACATACAAACAAAGGTCTAGAAATTCACCTACCAAAACTAAAGCAGAAGACTGCTCGCATGGCCGCTACCTCACAGGAACACATTATTTATCAGGTAATTCAATGAAAAATGAATCAAATCAATGCCGCCAAGATACTCAACAGCTCCAGGAGGTTAAGCAACTTGACAGAGGTGGGAAGCAAAAAGTACAAATAAAATACTTTGTTAATGTACAATTTTCAGGTATCTATACTTTACTCCCTAACATTTTGAAACAAATACCTTTACTTTTTACTTCTTACATCTTCAAAACAGGCTTGTTACTTTTGTTTTAATGCATTCGAGGGGAGTTATTATTTCACGACAGTGCGAGCCTCCAGACATCAAAGCGATGCCTAAAAAGTTACACGTGAAAGGCAGTCCTGTTCATGTTTTTATCACCAGAGGACGTCACATAAAAAAAGGCAAAACTATGTGCCATAGTCAGGGGTTTTGTTTTTGTTTTTTGGGGGGGAGGGGGGGTACAGCACCTTAATGACTGCAGGTACTGAGTTGCAGTTGCAGTCCATCATCGTCCCTGTCCTAAAGAAACAACAGCCCGCTTGCCGCAGTGCTCATTGCGACAAGCGGTGATGAAGTGTTTTGAGAGACTGGTCAGAGACCACATCACTTCTTCACTTCCTGCCACCATTGACCCACTTCAGTTTGTATACCGGACTAATTGTTCCACAGACGATGCCATATCACACCTGCTCCACACATCCCTGAGTCACCTGGACACTGGCAGAGGGATTTATGTTAGGATGCTGTTCATGGACTACAGTTCAGTATTCAACACGATAATTCTCTCAAATCTTTTCAACAAGCTGAAGGATCTAGGACTCATTTCTGTGTCAGTGGATCCTCAGCTTCCTCACAGATAGACCCCAATCAGTGAGGGTGAGAAACATGTCTCCCCCTCTGTCTCACTCAGTAATGGAGCACCTCAAGGCTGTGTTTTAAGCCCCCTGCTGTGTTCCCTGTACACTTACAACTTCAGACACCACCTCCATTGTCAAGTTTGCTAGCAACACTGTTGTTATGAGCCCCTGATCATCAGTGGCACGCCAGTAGAGAGAGTGGACAGCTTCCGATACCTGGGTGTCCACATCCCTCAGGACCCATCATGGTCCTGTCACATTAACACGCTGGTCAAGAAAGCCTGTCAGCGTCTCTTCTTCCTTAGAAGACTTAAGAGACTTTCATCTGCTGCTGAGGGTGCTTAAGACCTTCTACTCCCGCACCATCGAGAGCGTCGTGATGGGAAACATCTGCACCTGGTTTGGGAACAGCACTAAGCAGTACAGACGAGATCTTCAAAGAGTGGTGCGCACGGCCGAACGCATCATTCGCTCTGAGCTTCCTGACCTGCTGTCCAGCTACACTAAACGGTGCAAGACCAAAGTCGGGACGATTATGGAGGATATCTCCCATCCCAACAATGGACTCTGCTCACTGTCGAGGTCTGGGAAGCGCTTCCGCTCCCTTAAGGCCAAAACAGAGAGAATGAGGAGGAGCTTCTTCCCTCAGGCTATTCGGTCCCTGAACCTGGTGTAGGACTGGACTCTCTCTCTCATTACTATACATCAGCAACTGTTTATCCCAAAGGTTGGCTCCAGATTGAGCTATTACAACCAATTTTAGCATTCCTTCCATCTGCTGAATCCCACTTTATGTTCCCTCTTCTCTACTTATGTTCAGTTTAGAGGCAAAGTCACCCTCCACAATGTAGGCAACTGAAAATAGAGCTATTTTTATTTTCTTTCTTTTTCTCTCCTCCTTTTCTACTCACATGATTATGGCTGAGAATATTTATGAAAATTAAAGTTAAGACGAAAATAAAGTTTGTATTCTTCTAATATGAAATATTATTACATTAATATAGCAAGGTTGCTAATGCTAAAAATAGATAGTAGACACATCCTCCAAAGAGATACTTTTTACTTTCTTACTTTGAGTACATTTCAGAGCCGATACTTTTTCACTTTTACTTGAGTCAAGAAGATGAATCATTGCTGGAGTATTTTTTTAATACTAGTATCTCTACTTCCACTTAAATACAGAAACTCTGTACTTTTGCCACCCCTGGAATTGGAAGACAGATCACCTTTAGCCCCCTGGCTCAGCACAACTGTCAATCAAAGCAACCAGTCAGCTGCATTTAAGTCTAGTCGCTATCCGAATAGATGAGCTATTAAATGAAGATCAGCTACAGCACAGCTGTTAAGGAAGAGAAACTACCACCAGAGCCCAAAACTGGTTTATATACCAGGGTTTAAATGCTTTATAATTATCTAAACTTGGTCATTGTTAACGTGGGAGTAAGTGGGATTGACTCACTTTTGGAGCCAGTCAATAGAGGAACTGCAGTTTTACACACCTGTGTGTGTTGTGGTCCTGTAAGTTGCCACTTGGCACACACAAACAACTGTACTGAGTGTGGACAGTGAGTATGTTTGGAGAAATTTGGGGATAAATCCAATCAAAACAAAATAAATAAATAATTTTAAAAAATTATTAATGAATTAAAAATAAAATCATAGAATGTGCACCACAAAGAAAATGAGTTTGGATTAAAAACCCAAAGAATTAGCAGATAAGCAGAGGACAAATAAAGTTTGATGGATATTTGGTTTCTCAGCCTTCTTCAGACTCGCTCACCTTTCTAAATTACCACATAAGGTGACACCAAATCAGCTCAAAATACATGAACACACACCAGCATGTGTTCCTGCACTGGAGGGAGCTAAGACGAGAGATCGAGGCAGTGCATATTAAAAGTGCTCTAATTAGCCAAAGTGTCACTCTCATTCTCTGGCAGCCACACTGGAGTGTGTCTGGCGACTTGCCTGCCTGCACATTTCCACTGGCCCTCTAAACTACATATTATATACTATATGGGTCTGAGGATTAGTGGATGTTTAGACTTTAGGCAGAGAAACTGCTCCAAACTACAGAAATTAATGGAGAGAAATCTGTAAATGAATCTGCTCTGTGGAGGTTCGTAATGTATGCCCCCTGTCAGCTCCTGCAAATTGGTTCTTTTGGTCTGGCATCAGTACTGAATGTATTTCAGTCTAGACCAACTGTTATGCCACAGGATGATCACCACCTTGCCCGTAGTAATGATGGAAAATATCAGAAATTTCAAAGAAGTGGGCTAGGTTTTACGAATAACTTTAATGATACATTTCTAAAGCACATACATTGATGGTTTTTAGCTCAGGGCTGGGACTTACAGCCTCTAATGCAAACTGTGTGTACATTCACTCACTACTATTTGTTACTATACCTGTTCAACTGCTCACTAGGGCAAATTAACCAATCTAATTAACCATTCAAACTCAGTGAATTTAACCATGCACTTTGACATGGTCAAGACGACCTGCTGAAGTTCAAACTGGACATCAGAATGGGGGTGAAAGGTGATTTAATTACTGAACCTGAGTATTGTTGCTCCTTATGCCGGTGTCACTGGCTGGGTCTCAGCGTCTTGCACATTATTTTGTATTTTTGAGTCTTTTGTGATGATAAGTTCGAGTTTGCTTTACCATCATCTGTTTCATGAGTTTTGTATTCTGTTTCTTGTCTGTCATGTCTTTTAGGGCTGTATGTTGTCAAGCTTGTGTTGTCATGTCTATGTCTCCATGTTTCCTGTTTTATTTTGAAAGTCTGGTGCGTTCTTGTTCATTGTGACTTTCCCCGTAGCGTAATTAGGTTCATGTGTGTCAGCTGTTTCCCCATGTGTTCCCACTTTCCCTGATCACCTCCTGTGTATTTAAGTCCTCTGTTTTCTGTGTTTCACTGTCAGGTGGTCTGTAGCGCCATTCTAGTATGTCATAGGTTTTCATAGAGTTCAGTGTTTCATAGTTTCCTTAGTTCCATTTTTTATCACCAGCCAAATAAAGACTCGCTTTTTGTTCTACTGCAACTCTTCTCTCCGCATCTGCTTCTGGGTCCTGTACACATCACACCGGTGCACCCCAGTCGGTCCCTTTATGACCACAGTGTACCTTTCCTCTCATGGCTGCGTCCAGCACAAATTATCTCAAAATTCAATTCTTGAACATGACAATGAGTTCAATGGCCTCCACAGTCACCAGATCCCGGTCCAATAGAGCACCTATGGAATGTGGTGGAATGGAAGATTCTTGTCATTGATCTAATAAATCTGCAGCAACTGTGTGATGATGTCATGTAAACATGGATCAAAATCTCTGAGGAATGTTTCCAGCATCTCATTGAATCTGTAGTATGAAGAATTAAGACAGTTCTCAAGGAAATAGAGGACACCCAACCTAGTACTAAGATGAGGTTCTGCTGAGTGTATTTAAAACTACTCTGCAGTTATCATTTTGCTATCAATCTTTCAGAGAGATTTTCCACCACGGAGGTCAGTGATATCGTACCAAGCATGAAGCATGAAAATCATTTTGGAAAAGCCTGAAATGTTGTCCAGTTTGTTAATCCATCATTGAGAACATTTCCTTACTGTAAGGTTTAGTCAGAGTTATGTTATTGTCACGAGGAAGGGGGCACAGAGAGACGTTTCTGTCACCCACTGACATTTTAACATTTCAGAGTCAGAACAGCAACTTGGCTCACACAAGCGATGACATTATGCTTTTCAAACCGTCTGTGCTTGCTAGTGGTCCTTATATCCATATCTATCTATATATATCTATATAGATATATATAGATAGATATAAAGACAACCATGTGTGTGTGTGTGTGTATTTTTTACACAATATAGTGGAGGTTGTCAATGTATAGCTTATAAAGGTTGAGATTTTTCATGCCCGAACTTTGGTGCAGTCACTTCCATGAAGTTTCATATACGTTTTGCTCATATCTGCATTAGCAGATTAAAAAAGGACAAACCAGCGGTTTCCAAATGGACTGGCATGGAGCCAACAGAATGAACATTGAAAGCAGGAAGACAAAGAGAGCGACATTATTACAACTTTTGTAGGAAACATAAAGAGGGATGAAAGTGCGCTGGAATAATCTGAAACAGCGTTCCAGCACCTTCTGTTAATGAACAATTAAATCTGATAGGTAGGTTATTGCATATTACTGTCAAATGAGTTCATTTTTCATGTGCTGCAGCGTGGCGTCACTTCCAGTGACAGCATGGAGATACTTGCATGGTAATAAGAAAATAATGACATCCAAGGACTCGCTTACACCCTCAACACATCCTTAGTTCTCAATGCTGTGATGCGTTCATGGTGCAGATATAAAGTTGTGGTTGCAGTCAGAATCCAACTAGCACTACAGTTAGATGCAGGTGGTGAACACGAACGGCTTTTGCGCAGTATTTTTGACCGGTACAAAGCAGACATGGTGGTCATGGTCAGTGTTTCCTGATCTTGAATTGATCCAGTCGTTGAATTACACCTTTTAAACTGGTTTTATAGTGTAAAGGAGCTGAAAATTAGTCATGCAGTTCGAGTAACATCTACTTATATTTTGTTGAATTCAGACGACTAAATTTATAAAGAGCAGTGAATATCAGAGTAGCAGCCCAAATTAGCTGATCGCAGCCTGACAAAAGAAGTTACTATGTAAAGTGTTTCTACACCAGTACACCTGGTTTCAGGGTTTCCCCAAATCCCACTTTAACCTCTGAACATAAGTTTGCTCTTGTGGTGATATTTCCAACTGTAAACAGTGTCAGTGATTAGGGGAGAGATAAAATATAATATGGAAACACAATACATTAAAAAGTTATAAATAAAAGTCTTTATGGTGGAGCTTCTCAAATAAATGGGAATAAACTGAACAGGAGTTGCAGGTAGACAACATTAAAAACAAATCCACAAGATAATTAATGACATGAACAATTTTTAAAAGTCAAATAATGATAATAAACAGCTGCATCAATACTACCATGCACGGTATAAATTCAATTAGGCAAATATGATATATTGTGGATAAATGTCTTGTGTTGTAACACTGTTATAAATACATTAATCAGGTTGGGGCTATTGGGGGGGATCTAGAAGGGATCTGAAGTTTGAAGGGCACTGGGAATAAAGAAGGACAAAAGTATGAGTGTTTTCCCATGTGTGTGTAAACTCACAGAGGGATGCTGCAAAATAAAAGCTGTCTGAAACACAGGAAAGCAACATTTGGAAATGTGTCAGCATGCAGCAAAGTAGGAAACATTTAATGAGATAAATCATTTCCCATTATGAATCTGAGGAGTAAAACATAACTGGAGAGTTGAGAAAGAACATCAATTACTTTTGGCCAGCTTCTGATTCAATTTTCAGACTTCTGATTAGAATAAATTATACTCTCTCCTCTACGTGACCTTACTTTTGTCTCATCAAATGAGACAGAAGAAAAGAATCACAAGTCCTTTCCACACTGAGGTCATTATTTGTGACAAGCTTCACAAAGCAGATATTCCTTCACTAAAGTGCTCCTTACCCTGAAAGTTTTGGAAGTTTGGAAACCAGTGGATAATGTAGAGTTTAAAAGGTCATATCTGTTAAATGGGAATTCAGCTAATTCAGTTTTACTCATGAAAGTCTTTAAATCATCCACTGTGTCAGGGGTCTGGGTCTGTGACCCAGCATTTCGAGTTATTTTAAATTTATTGATTACTTATGAGATAATGTTAAATTATTATTAGTTTGTCGGTGTAGGTTCCCCTTGTGTGTCTCTCTCCTCTGTGTCTCTTTCTCTCTCTTGTGTCAAACTTGCATGTCCCAGTTCATGCCTCTCTATGTTTCCTGTTCTGTTTTGAAAGTCTTGCGTTTCCATGTTTAGTGTGTTTAGTTTTGCTTCCCTGGCGTCTTGTTCATTTGTGTCAGCTGCGTTTCCCCAGGCATTTCCACTTCCCTCATTACCCTTCTGCATATTTTAGTCGTCTGTTTCTCTTTGTTCAGTGTCGGTTTGTCTGTCCATCTTGCTTCATGTCACATCAGGTTTCAGGATTTTTCACTTGCATCAACCAAGATATGGAGAAGAGCATCTCAGCACATAAAACACACTGAACATTGAAACAGCAGAGGGCCACACTCGGTGCCACTTCTGCCAGCTAAAAACAGGAAACTCAGGCTACACGTTGATATATTGGCCTGCCCCTCCCTGAGCCTCCTTCCTTTTAAAAGCGAGTATTTCCTTCCCACTGTTCCCAAATGCTTGCTCATAGGTTACAATCTGATTGTTGAGGTTTTCTGTATTCTGTATTATTGTAAGGACTCTGGCTTACAGTATAAAGCTCCATGAGGTTTCTGTTGTTGTAAATAAAATTGAAAGCATGAGTTCATCTTGTTTTGTAACAGCAGTTTAGGATGCTGGTGGTGTAATGATGAAATGTGGGGGATATTTTCTTGGCATACCTTGGGCCCCTTAGCACCAACCGAGCATCGTGAAAATGCCATGGCCTACCTCAGTATTGCTGCTGACCATGTCCCATGTACACATGTTCTTAAGGTTGCTTCCAGCAAGATAACGAACCATGTCACAAAGTTAAAATGATCTCAAACTGGTTTCTTGACCATGATGATGAGTTATCTGTACTCAAACAGCCTTCACAGTCACCAGATCTCAATTCAATACAGCACCTTTGGGTTGTATTGCAATGGGAGCTTTACATCACTGACAAATCTGCAGTTACTGTGTGATACTATCTTGTCAATACGGAATAAAATCCCTGAGGAATGTTTCTTTGGTGCATTTCCAATCTGTATGCAGCACCAGCTGCAGTATTTTGATCAATAAACCCCCTGCCAGAGCTCTGCAATGATAATATAATAGCATCTTTAAAAACAGGGTTTAGAAAGTGCTTTGACGGCAGTGCAAAAGTGAAGTCCAGTGGAGTCCTGGCATTCATGTGGATTTTTCCTCAACACTTTCCACCCAACTAATCATTGTTACAGATGAGCTGAAACACCCCCAACCCCTGAAATTCAACAAGCCTCCCAAAGCATGAAGGAACATGACAAAGAACCCGAGGGGGATTCCATATCATCCCAGCTCCCCATATCCCATAATACATCTGATTCAAAGGGACCCCACAAGACAACCCACAGGACCCGGTGGATCAAAGCTGACAGGACACCAACAGAGATCCTGCATTCGTGCCACAATGAGTAAGTAGAGCATAATAGACAGTATAAGACAGGTGGTATTAATGTTGTACTCTAGCTGTATCGTGTAGCTTGTGGAGAATCCCTTTATTTACACCAGCATCAAAGCATGTAACACAGACAGTGTGTGTTTTCTATCGTGGCGGGTCAACAATGTTGTTCAGGAGGTGAAGGATGAGAAATTCATCACTGTCAAAGGAAAGCTTGGTGCAGATTAGCTACCTCATAACCATCTATGAGTCGGTGTTTCAGTGCCACTGTAGTCACAGTTGTAGAGTTGTAATGTTAAGGCAGCAACATTTTGGTTTTGTTTAGACACATCTTCACTCCTACTTCATTACTTACACCTTGCTGGTAGCAGGTTGGACCCCCTTTGTCAAGATGGATCCATGTTTTCAAATCAAGACTCATCAGGCCAGGCAACTATTTTTTTTAATCTTACTTCTTTCTATCTTACTGTACTTCAGACTTTGACATGTTGTGCATTCAGAGACACTAATGAGTGGTTATTTTACTTTCGGCTGCCTTCCTATTACCTCGAAGGTCTCATATCAACAAAACATTATCAGCCAGCACCCAGGGAACTGTCTCTCATTGGAGATTTTCTTTTTTCAGCTCACTCTTTGTAGACACTAGGGATGACTGTGTGGGAAAATCCCAGCAGATCAGCAGTTTCTGAAATCCTCAGACCAGCCCAACAAACCGCGTCACGTTCGCAGTCACTTAAATCACCTTTCTTCCTTATGCTCAGTCTAAACTTTAGCAGGTTGCCTTGATCATGTGTACATGCTGCTAACATGTCTTAAAGAGTTCAAACTTATTTCCAGGGTCAGTTTAAATCACGCAACAACACCCAGGGTGCTGTTTGGTCGTTGCATTTGTATGAATGTTGTGTGCGTGCTTCGGGAGGGCAGTGGAAAAATAAAGCCTTGTTTTGTCTTCCAGGTAGGCATTCCCATTAAAATAATCTCAGCATTTATAATTTCAAAAGAAAATCTGGCATGTTCCTTCTGCTCACAGTAGGTCAGAGTTGAATTCCCCTTTACTTTCTCTGCTGAGGTTTTCTTTTTTTCTATGTTAATCCTGTACGATAACCTCACACCTCACGCTTCCTGCTGTGGTGAACGTTCATGTTCGCAGCATCTCTAAATCCAAGACGGTACCAAGAATTTAATTTCAGCCTGAAAAGGCACTGCGATACAATAACTCTGTAAAAGTTCAGCATCTGTTACGACCCAGAGGAAAACTGCAGTTAAATATTGGACTGGGTTACTTTACGTAAAACACTTACATAGCAAAGAGCTTTCTACTGCTGTTCTGGGGCACAATACTGTAAGAATACATGAATGTCCTCGCACACACACGTACTCACAAACGCACACAGACACACACCTTACTCAGTGAATACAGTATCCTGCTGTTTCTACTCTAGGGGGGGAACCCGAGGAAAAGAAGCTCAGATCTGAACTAAAGCATGACAGCTGCACTGTCTCTCTCTCTGCTGGGACTACAGTGAGCTGGAGACTGGAGGAAGCACTGGGAGAAAGACTCACTTCAGAGAAAATGATGCAGAGCTTCCTGTGTGAGTGGAAGCTGGCAGATGGAGAGTTTAGTAAGGAAGGTATAGACAGAGAGAGACAGACAGAGAGAGAAAGAGAGAGAGAGAGAGAGAGAGAGAGAGAGAGAGAGACAGAGAGAGAGAGAGAGGGGAATGAGATGAAAGAACAAAGTGGCAGGTTCTCCCTCTCGCTCTCTCTCCTCTTTTACTGTCCCATAAGCCTCCCTCTAGTTTCCAACTGAGACTCCCCTCTGTAGCGGGCATGTCTCTCCTCAGCGGGTCTCATCAATATTTCTCTGTGGTTTACAAAAAATAAAGCTGAAAAGATGAAGTTGAAGTACCACTCCGTTACTTAAAAAAAAAAAAAATTTTAAGATAAATTAATCATGCTGGAGAATTGCTTTTAAAGATTTAGTGCTGCCTTGAGATGATTTCCGCTGCGTATTTTCTTTTAAAAATACACCTTTCAAAGTGGATTGTTTACTGCCTGATGAGGTTTGGCGCGCAAGTGCGATCCGATCCACGCCGCACAGCTCAGCTTTGGCATTTTTAACCTCACTCCACCATCTCATTTATAGTTAATGAGATATCAAGGGTTGTGCTAATTGTTTTTCTACTCTGAGATGATGGGCTGATGAAATAAAGATAAAGGAATGAATAAAAGAGAAGAGGGGAGCAGGAAGATGAAAGAGCGTGAGGGGGTTGTAGTTTAGCAGGTAGCGAAGGATCACGGTGGAAATAGTGTGGTCATCGAGACGTACACCACTTTTCCTGTTTTTCTTTTATTCCGATGTACATCTAAGATTGTAACAATGCACTGATGATTTGGAAGCAATCATTCTTTTATTAGCTGTGCTTCAGGTAATTCTCGGTGGTAAAGTAGAGCTAACCGTGGTTCCAGCGGATTACAAGCAAACAAAACCTAAAAGATTTTGACAGTTTTAAACATATCTTCACTTTTTTGCCTGGAGCGAGTAGCCATTGTTTAAGCACAACAACACTCTGAAGGCTACTGATGACATTGTTGGGGAAAAAACAACAGAACTTAAAATTCAAAGACAGAAATGAAACTGTTCTTTGCCCACAGTGGCTGTGTCGGACAAAAAAAATGCCCTCATATTTGATTTATTCAAATGTAGATGCAGAGTCAACAGGTGGGTGCCTGTGGCGGGCCCACGAAAGATGAAAAAGAGAGACGCATGTGAAAAAACCCAGAATGAACGCTAAGATTTAGACTAAAGATAACAGAAACTTTGGACAGGTTTCATATGAGTGTCCCACAATGCAACAGTGGACCTTTTGTGACATACAGGAAGTTTTTGAAAAGTGTTTTGTAGTTTTACCTCTGTGCACCACCGCAGTGCGTTCCAAATCAAATGTTCAGGACTTTCATTCAAGGCATTTAATAAAAGTATCGACGTTGTTTTGCATAGTCCCTGAGGCTCAAAGGGAATTGTAACTGACAAACAGTTTCATGGCCAGGTGAGGCCTGCTCCCTCATTATTTCATGACTAAACAGGCAGATGAAAGCTCTGTGAAGTCAATCAACTGAAAATGAGTTTTGTGCTTTTGCTTGATGATATTGTGTAACTCTGTCCCACGACGTTGAAATATGGTGAATTAACACAGCTTATCTTTTCCTCTTCGCTTAAGTTTTACTAGTAAATCCAAAGTATTTAAATAAGATTAAATGTATGTTGAGTCAAGCTGATATTTGTAATTGATTTGCTACACAAATCTATATTTCAATGTAAAAAGAATTCAACGGTATTGTGTACTGAGCACAAATATACAATGATAAAAGATCAGTAGGTGATTTAAAGTTTGTAGGTTAAGTCCCATTTAATAACCCCTGCAGACTCTTCTTACAGTCTGTCCGACAGTGGCACCAGCAGGCTCTCTGTTTTTCCTCACCTCCGTTTTATTTGTCAGCTAACTAAGCCCAGAAATCCTTGTACTTTGGTTTGACACATTCCTTCGGCATCCAGCACCGTGTTATTGGGTTGTCAGACACGAACGCTGGCAGCAACTTGGACTCAGAGCAGCTCCAGCCCTGGTGGGAGTTTGACTCCAGAAAGAGAGCTGCGCTTAGTCGCAGTCTTTACTGTATGTAGTTGGTAATGCTTGGCTCTCTAAACACACACCCTGCTGCTATAGTAATAAAGAGTTTTGAACAACCCAAAATATACAGTAAATAAATTAAAAAATAAGTATTGAGCTCTGCCTCAACTTAATACAACATCTATCACGAAAGAAGCTGTCCAGTGGCTACAACTCGTTACCCCTTTGGTTGAGCTTGGCCATTTATAGACACTGTTCAACAGAGACTAATTTACATGTAATCAGCATTCAGAAAAACAAAACTAAACTAAAATGTGTTGCTTCAATTATCCATGACAAAAATGTGATCCAGGAAGTGCAGTAACAGGGTAACAGTTGCGTTAATGTGAAGGCTTATTAAACACAAACACTTCAGAGTGCTTTATAATAACACAAGAATGGACCCCCCCCCCCCCCCCCCCCACGAAAGG
>VURO01021529.1:0-12893 GCA_015108175.1 Pelvicachromis taeniatus
AGTCCCTAAGGACCCCAAAGCACTTTACACTACAATCAGTCATTCACCCACTCACACACACATTCACACACACATCCACACACTGGTGATGGCAAGCTACATTGTAGCCACAGCTGCCCTGGGGCTGCACTGACAGAGGCGAGGCTGCCGGACACTGGCGCCACCGGGCCCTCTGACCATCACCAGTAGGCAAACATGGGGTTAGTATCTTGCCCAAGGATACTTGGTATGTTGACTGACCTTCCGGTGAGGAGATGACCCGCTCTACCACCTGAGCTACAGCCACCCCTGCTCTGATGAATTCTTTCATTTGGCATCACATGGACAACATGCATGTGTGTTGCTTACCTGTTGAACACCTGGCACCAGGTGCCACTGCCATTCACGTGGATGTTACACATACCATCTACCTAAACATTGTTAAAGACCATGTACATCCTTTCATGGAAACTGTATGTGCTCTGTCACAAAGACACAAGAAGCACAACAAGTTTGAAGTGTTAACTTGGCCTCCAAATTCCACAGATCTCAATCCAATCAAATATCTAGCTCATTAAAACCAACTGAGTATAGCTTGAACACCACAGTCTACCCGAGTAGACCATGTCCATCCCTTTAAACTACAGTGGTCAATGTCACAAAGCTCAAATAATATCAAATTAGTTTCTTGAACATGATATTGAGTTCAGTGTTCTCGAGTTGTGTCCACAGTCACCAGATCTCAATCCAATAGAACATCTTTAGGTAGTGGTGGAGCAGAAGACTAACATCATGGACATGTAGCAGTGTGAAGGTATCTTGTCGATATGGATCAAAATCTCTAAGGAATGTTTCCAACACCTTGTTGAATCTATTCCCCCCAAAATTAACATAGTTCTGAAGGCAAAATGAGGTACAAGCAGGTACCAGCAAGGTGCACCTAAGATAGAAACTGTGAGTTTATATCAGTAACACGATGATAATGACAATAGTATTAAACTAGTTTCCTTATAATTCGCCATGGTCCCAAACAACAGATGTTCTTTATGTGTTTGCAATAGTTGTGACATGAGGCATGACCAACCACAGCTAAGAAAGTGTCAGATAAGCCCAGCAGCTGCTGAAGCATCATGAACTGTCAGTTTTACAGTGAAATTTCAGTGTTGTAATGATTAATGTACAGTCTCATGGACATTTGTGCAATAATTTGTGAATAATCCATTTGTGAATAATCCACATGCAGTGATTATTCACAGCAGGTGAATACGACCAGTTA
The DNA here is from genome assembly GCA_015108175.1 of Pelvicachromis taeniatus. Taxonomy (NCBI): domain Eukaryota; kingdom Metazoa; phylum Chordata; class Actinopteri; order Cichliformes; family Cichlidae; genus Pelvicachromis; species Pelvicachromis taeniatus. The sequence continues at coordinate 1,256 of VURO01021529.1, forward strand.
ACAAATTTATTTCCCGACATTTGAGCTAAATCTTAGTTTTCAAACCCAATCTGTAATTAAAATCAGCATTCTTGTGAAATCTTTGTACAACACTCCTTTTGCCATTTTCCCGTATATCCAATGACGTAAGAATGCATCTTGTTTGACACAGAATTTAAGCTTTTGCCGTGAGCATGCCTAACTGCTGATTGTAGTACGTGACCTTGCAATGGAGCCAATCTGGTTCCTGTTAGTGGTGTGTCCTCTGCTGCACAGTGCAGATGTGCAGTGAAGCCTTTAAGGAACTCTTACACCACACACCCTGCCCTACTTCCATCTACTTACACTAGAAAAGAAAAATCAGTTTTCTGGAAAAGAACAACAAATTGCATTTGCAATATGACTTTTTCCGGTTTTGCTGCCTGTACTCCACCACTTTTCTATTTTATTTGTCTATTTGATCAGTAGAAGAAAAGAGGTTGCATAGAAGTGGGCATAGTGGTGAAAGCATTTCTGAGACTATACATTTAAAATGGCTAAAAAAGAGAAACATGATAATGGAAAAGTGAAAAGGGTGATGTTGACCTCATAGTGACCCCAACTTGAAACAACTGTGGGAGTCAAAGCATTTATCACTCAGTTCTGGTAACTCTAACAACTGTTGACCTTATCTGTGGTTTATCTGGAAGTTAATCAGGACCAAAAAGATTATTCCCACCAGTCCTATCCATCCATCCATCCATCCATCCATCCATCCATCCATCCATCCATCCATCCATCCATCCATCCATCCATCCACTTCTGTTTATCCAACTTAGACAGTTGGATAGTTTCCAGGGCTAACTTAAAGTTTTTGTAGAGCTGCTTTTGTATTCAAGATTCCTTCTGTCCAATCTGTATAACTGTAGTTGCACTACTACGTGTCAAAAATAGTTGTTCCACCAATTTATAAATTAATTACTACTACCCCATGTATTCAGTCAGTGTCAGCCTGGCCCCTGTTAAGTTAACATTTTCTAATGAGCTATGTGCTTTTCTGCTACTTCTGGTGGTTTGCTTTGTATGTTGACTTTTTCTCTCTTTGAGTTCTGAATCTAAGCTCCTTAACACCAAGATTGTCTTTATTTGAAAGAGATCTGAAATCTCCATTGAAATGGAGCACATGCCAAACAGGGGTCTTCTTTGTTTGCTAATCAGTTGAATAGCTCTTCTTAAGAGGACATTACTCTCCCCAGTCGATATGGAAATATAATTTTTCAAGTTGAAAAGGTAATAATCTCTGGATCCATTTCTCTGAATCTCAGTGCAAGAATGTGCTGTTTTTGGTATGCTGGTATTTTTGTGCACAACATCAGTCGCCCATATAAGGTCGCATGCTCGTTTTGTGCTTGATATAAAGATAGATGTACAGTTTTTATAGCTATACATCTATAGCCATAAAATTATACATCTGTACATGATGGTCTTAACAGGATCTATAGCTGCTGGTAAGAGATTAAAGAGAAAAACTGCAGCTTTCATGTGGAGATTACATTGCAGGTTCAAGACTGCAACGGTCTCATGGCGATGAAGCGAAACATGTCAGTGTGAATTCTCTTTTTCATCTGTAAACGGTCGACGGGGGAAAAAGGTGCCCCCTGAAAACGGAACATTATGAAACATGCTCGTAAAGTTTTTTTCTTTTTACCATACCGCAGAACACTTTCTTTTCCTACAAGTATACAGCCTGTAGCTCAGAGGAAGTGTAAAACCTGTCATTTTAATAAGTAGCTTTTGTAAGCCCTGGGCAAAGACCAAGCTTATAGTCTTCTCTGTTTAAACAGATATAACACAGTGGGAAGGGTGTGACAGAGGCCTGAGTTTGAGTTCTAGTGAGAGTTCTTCATTCCTCATTAGACCATATAAAAGAAAAGATAGAATTAGTTTAATAAGATCATTTTTTTTCCAGTATTACTGAATATTCTCAGTAGGTGAGCTTTGCTACAATGCTCTATAATTTAATGCATGCTTGCAGTAGCCACTTCAGAAAATACTCTGCACTTTATCAGAATTCACATGTACTGCACAGAGAAGAAATCCTGCTATTTTTCTGCCATGTATGAGGTCAATGAGGAGTGTTGAAATGGCAGACACTATATCAGCCTCAGGAAAGGCAGTCATATTTGACCTGCATCCAGGAATCACAGCAAGTCATTATTCTGATCTCTGTGCAGACAGAGAGCAGACCAAGCTGTGTGGACAGTGTGTAAATCAGCGTATGGGGATTTGGGCTAACATTATGGGAGATTGGAGTCTTGCACTCAGCTAGTTTAGAAGAACAAAAATGTGGTGCAGAGTAACATGTGCTGAGAAAGTGTTACAAGGGGCTTGAAGAGGTTTAGATAAGTTAATCATGAAATATCTCCCTGGTTTAACAGGAACTTCAAAACTCTTGCGCATTACACTTTTTCTTATGCAGTGAAAATGTGTCTGCAATGGTGCAACTAGGAGTTTCATTTAATGTCATCAGTCAGATAAGACAGCTACAAAACAGACACCCCACTTTGGACTTGGATTTGGCGTTTGACTGCATTGTTCCCGAGGTACTTCCTTGGAGTTGTTACCTGAGCCTTCCCCAGGCAGATCAGCATGACGCTGCACAGGAGAAATGAGGTAATCTGTGGTAAATGGTGACAAACAGTCAGTTTCATATCAATCAAAAAAAAAAAAAAGATAAAAACCTTACAAATTCTGTCTGGCTGTCATTAAAACTAATTTACATATCAAAAATTTAAATGTGATCAAAAAAGTGGCTGTAGAAGTGTGTTTAATCTGTTTAAACATTAATTAAAGGACTGTTCCTGACGCCCACCCCTTCACCCATCTGCAGTATAACCAAGAAATGACTGAGATCATATTGTTATCAACACCTGAGTGAAAGTCAAGCAGTCGGCTCTTTACACTTCTGTTTGTTAAGTGACCTGGGTCAAATGAGGTCTGATGGCTTAATGGGGGCTTTGAGACTTCTGGAAAATGGTTATAATTGGATTTAGGCTTTGACTGCTCTCCTGAGGTGTGAGACAAAAACTATGAAATACCTGGAACAAGGCTGCAAACAATTATGTTCAGATCCTGCCATTTCTGAATATTTCAGTAAATATGGTTGACTATTACAGTCTGCATAATTAGGCTCAACCTTATTTGTATATCTGATCACTAGTTTTTCATATGTACCTTTGCTTTAGCATTCCATAGGATCTGTGGAGAAGCCATTAAGCTAAACATTGGACTGTACTGTATTTAAGTGGACATTGTACATTCAATCAGGTCACATTCAGTCAGTTGGTTGTCTCTGACAGGCCTGCCTGAGGTCAATGTATACTTAGGATATAAACATAAATGGATAGTAGTGCTGCAGATCATGTTTGTCCCATTTCAACCACAGAACACACTTGGATAAACTCCCCAACAGAGAAAAACTTCCTGTTTTTTTTCTCAATTTGTCATAAATCACAATACTACTTTGTTTCTTTTATTTTTAAAATCACTGCTGTTTTTTTTATTGTTGCTTTTTTCAGTTTATGGATGTAGATGTGTGCAAGTGAACGTAATGTTTTGGCACTGATGTTTGTGAGGTCAGTGCCAACACATTTATTAGAGATGCGAGTTTGCTAATGCTAAAATTCACACACATGCAAAAATAATAAAAAGACTGAGAATGCAGAGTTTTTAAATTAAATATGGACTTCTCAGTATTTATGTAATGAAGTCAGAGGTAAAGCTGTGTGCTTAGTTTGTGGAGAGCAGATTGCTGTATTTAAAGATTACAGCTTGAATTGCCTTTATGACATGCAGAGAAACACAAGAACATGACTGTTGCACAATGGGGATGGAGTCTTTGTGCACTGAGCTGTACACATCCATGACGCAGTGGCGCAGTCAACACCAGCTTCATAATTTCCCACAAAATTACTGAAAACCATAAGCAACTTTTTTTCTGAGAAGTTTATCAAAAAGTGTTTGGTGGACTCTGCTGTGTTAATATCCCCTGTAAGAAAGACACATTTGGAATGTGCCCTTCTCCAGTAACTCCAGTAAGTCTGTAACAAAGTGGATTGACGACATTGCAGGAAATTTGGACTAGAGTTGTGATGTATGCACCAGAGCCCAGTTACTCATCTAATGAAAGAGTTTTTGATTGCAGAGGAGCTGGCAGCAGCACACTCGCTGGAAGGGACTTTGTTCATAGACGTAACTGCATGCTTGGATAATCTTGGGCTAAAATGGGACAAACTGGCAGGTGTAACCATCGATGGCTCTTCACATCTAAGGTTAAAATAGTGACTTTTGAAGGGAATGAACGATAAAATGGTTGAAATGAACCTAGGACTGAAATTGGTATTTTTGCATTGTTTCATACATGAGGAGGTGTTGTGTAAGTGTTAATAAATGTTGTATAAATGTTGTGCAACTTGATCAGGACAAGAGCATTGAATCACAGACAGTTTGTTTACATCACTTTACATCACTGGCAGTGCACTTCAAGTCAATATCACTGCTAGATTTTTATTATTCTCTCAAAGAGGAGGATTTTCCACAAATAATGAGACATGCTCAGAAAATGTTGCTTCTCTGTGGATCTACATTCATATGAAGAAACAGTCTAAAGTTGAACAAATTCAGGCTTCGTGATGATCACGTGTCTGCTGTTGCATTTCCACTTCAGACATTGGACCTGACTTTAATTGACAGAGTAGATTTTCCCCACTGAACAAGAAATAAACCCCTGAAAAGCTGGTTGAATAAAGTCAAAAGTCTTTGAAAGTTTTCAAAAAGCAATCACATTTTGATCACAAGTCTTTGGGGGACACTACACTGATTTAAATCTGTTCGTTTGAATGATAAACAGACTGATGTGTGTGTGTTTAGTAAAGTGGCAAAATCTATTACTAAAAATGACAGTGCATGCGATCTTTCTGGCTTTAAATGCAGCAGCCAAGAGCTGTTCAATGCAAAACATTAAGCTGACATGAAAAAGAACAACCACACGAGTGGAGGGGAGTGGGAATGGGTGGGGTGTTACAGCACTGAAGTCCCCCTTTTCTCTGTAAGTCTTCAATTCACTGATATGGTCTATACTGACATGACCAAACTAAGAAACCTCTTTGTGGGCGCTAGCAGCAATGTGACTGGAAAACTCTGGCAGCAGAAGAAATGCCAATCTTTAGCTCTTCTATTACAATAGAAAATATGTTTAAAGACTTCCTTTGTTGTGTACGATGAAACTTTAGATGAAAAGAGAGTCTCTTTCCTGCAAATTTCTTTACACTTACGACTTGAGTGTGTAAACAGATTCTCCTAAAGGAGTCGATGTAACTTTGACATTATGTGTTGTGCTTTGACTTAATACTGAATAGATATTCAATCTCTGTGAATTTACAGTGAGATCACATGCAAGCCAGACTAATGAAGAGAGAAGTGATATCATTCGCCTGTGCTGCTCTTCAGCTTGGGTTGGTTCACCTCCTCCTCCTCACTGCCTCCTGTAGAGTCAAAGGGTTTGCATTAACGTTTGGCTCCAAACAGAGGGACTTTCTGAAACGTTTCTCCTTTTTTTTTTTAGGGGGGGGAAGGTTGCTCCATGCCACGATTCAGAACACTCTGAGCAGAAAGGGATGGGGTCTGCACAAACAAAAAAAAAGCCAGAAACATGAGTGCAGTGGATGAAACATTCCCCCTCATGTTATCAAGCAGGCTTTAGCTGGTCTTCACTGCTTAAGTGCCTCTGAGCCACTCCCATGGCACTGATTGGACTGTGATTGCTGAGGTAAAACTTTATGATTTCATTTCAACCTCAAGTTTGGTCTGATTTATTTAAGTGTTCACATAAATTTTTTTCCTGGATGCTTTTGACTGTCTGTAAGGAAACAAGAACTGGTGTACCTCCACTCTGTGCAATCAGAATCAAACTCACAGGCTATATCTGTTTAGCCAGAAACAGCATCTCTTTATTCAGTAACTACTGAATACTACTTAGTAAGTTTTAAACTACTAGCATAGCTTAAAACTAACCTTTAACAGCAAATTAAATGGACATAGTCATTGTGATGTCATCTTTTACACGGTGGAGACAGACCACAAAGTGAAAAACAGCCTTACAGCAAAGTCATGACCAACCGCACCCACCTTTAATTTCAAGTGACCACACCCCTAGTCATGCACTTATAACTTAATACATTTTAAACGGGTGAATTAGTCATCATTTCTGCAGTAAAATTAACACGGCCATTAGTAGTGATTGACACAAGACTGGAGTTAGCCTCAAGTGGCCATTTAGGGAACTGCAGTTCCCTAAATTTACATACCAAATAGTTACAAAGCCACAGAGGTATAATTTAAAATCATATTTTGTCTGTAACTGAATTGATATAGTTTGCAAACCTCCGAGGTAGTTCTGTCTGCTTCAGGTCTTAAAGCAGGGATCTTTCACGCGTTAGACAAATGTGTAAACCACTACACTATGGAGCCACTACAAATTGGTTTAAAGTAGCAACAAAGCAAATTAGGTCAGCTAATGAAATAGAAGAAGTCAAATATGTCTAAAGAAGTCAGGTGGTAATTATTCAGTTTTTAGATTCAGTCTGTTAAATTACGTTTTGAAGGTTTAGTAACAATGAAACAGGACTGGCTTCATTTTAAGACTGAGGACAAAAAAAGTTCTGGAAAGGTCGCGTCACAAATGGTGTCTGATGTAAACAGTATGTCCTCAGTCATCAAATGCCTCAGCTTGGATGGGTTGATATGGTTTCTCCTCTTAGTTAGTGTCTCCTTCTTCTTTAAACTGCAGCCAGATGCTGCTTCGTTTACGGGTGTCAGTCATATTTATGTGTTTTGCAACGCACTCTCCTTCTCACCGCTGTCTACCATCTCACTCACTGACTGAGGGGTAGTGATGTGTGGAGCGATCCTGAAATATCGATATATCCAATACCAGCGTTTAATGCTGCAGGATCAATTCCCATATGAAAATATCAATATCTAATTTGATTTAATTAGTTTTTAATCGTAAATATGATATATGGACAAAAGTAAACCCAGCAATTAGCGGGATAGTCTGTAATATTCTGTTAATAGCAACTACAATTGCTTTCCGCCTCTCATTCATGTGCATGCTACGGCTCCACAAGAGTGTGAGCCAATGAGAAAGCCGAGGCATAAAACATTAGACCACAAAACATGCAATCTTGACTTTGTTCACAGATCATAACTGTGTTTACATTAAACATAGAAATTATGCTGTGTGCGATGTATGTGGGAAGACAGTTAAATACCGTGGAAACACAACAAACCTTGTTAAAAAACAGTGTGGAGCTGGCTCTCACTCGATAGGAGTTAGCTCTTCTGATTCACTACAGAGCTCTTGTGCATGACACATCACCATAAACCTGACAAAAACATATTATACATGGGCCAGAGGTATTGCTTTTTTTTACTTCATAGGCTAAAGTTCCACAAGGTTTAGTCTTTGATCCGTAATTATTTATCCTTTAGCCTGCATCATTCATTTTCTGGCATTTCTAATCAATCCTTTGCTGATGACATTCTCCTGTATGTCTTTTAAGCTTCACCAGCTGGATAGCCTGTCCACCATAGTTGACAGTTTATCCTGGATTAGTAACTTGCTCTCCAATAACTGCTTTTGTTTAAAACACCAAAAAGACCACAGTCATGAGTATAGCTCTTCCAGATTTACATTCAGGTGACTGCTTTGTTTCAATGTTTGTAATCATGGTGTAATGTTCGAATCTTCTCTGGATTAACATAAAAAGTCTGCCTCAAGTTCTTGTTTCTTTTCATTTAAGAGACATACATTTAATGTATTTGTTTTATCACATACATTAGTATAATGCCTTATTTACTAGCTTATATAAATCATCTCTTTCGCACCTCCAATTGATACCAAATGCTGGAACAAGGGGCAGACCCAGGACATGTTGGAGACATTATGTATCTCGTTTGGCTTGTGAATTCCTTGGTCTTCCTCTAGATGAGCTGAGGAAGTTGCCAAGAAGAGGGTTCAGGTCCTTTGTCTTGGCAGACAATGGATGGATGTTTTTCTTACCTGAGAAACACCATCTATGACAAGCTTGTGAGTCAACTCCTGCCACCCATGTCAGGCCTCCACCATGGGTGATTCTGTGGATGTCAGTAAAGTCCTGCTGGGTTATGTGATACCTACACGAGTAAGTTAGTGATTTATTGTACAGGTGTTGAGCTTGTAGAGCTCCGGTCATAAAACAATACTAGGAGCATGTTCACTGACAGTCGGGTCAAGGTGCCCATGTGTACACATGAAAATGCACGTCAGCCTTCCTTCTCATACAGATGTTCATATAGTACACGCTCAAACATTTATTTGACAATTTGTGCTCTTTCTGGCTCTTGCCTTAAACTTTTTATTACAGATTCATGTGTTGTGTTGGTATACAGAAATGTCTACTGTGTCTATGGTTTTGTATTTAATGAAAGATAACGTTTGAAAATATTTTGTCATTATGATCTATAGTGGATTCAGACTTTTGGGAGCTGGGAGGGAAGAAAAATGTGTTTGGGTTAAAGCACAGTTACCATATGACGTATTCACAGTTGAGAGTGTCTGTTCAGACCTAGTGAATACTACCCCATTAGCAGTTAAAGTTTAAAAGTACCCTAGTATGCTCCAACTCTGCATTTTTATTCTTGGGCTCAACTATCTTTTACAACCCTTTTTGCAGCCCCTCAGTTACTTCTCTCCCTCTAGCTTGTGTTTACCCCACCCCAAACGCCTGTTTTATTCTGATTTGCTAGCCCATGGCTGGTTCCTGCAAAAAGGAATTTGATAATACCATATAAGTTCATCTGTGGCGGCCTGGTGTTAACTTGGCTCAAGAGTAGTAAAAACAATGGAAATCAAGCTTTTAGGGCAATATGAAGCCTGAGGTTTTCACTCCCGGAGATCTTTACATACTTTCACCATGTTTAACATGAACACTGTAACTGTAGCTTTACAGTTACAGCTTTATATGTTTTTTTTTCTTTGTTGGTTGATTTACTTGTGGTTATTGGTGACAACAATGATCCTTTTAATGAAACAGCAAACTTTCCAAATTCAATTATTAACTAGCTTCTTTATCAGAAATAGAGTGTGCATGTGTCAGTGGGCTGGCTCTTTCCCTCTCAATAGTATCTGATAAATGAATGCATCAGCTCCTGTGATTCTCTTGTACACATACACATGCCATATGCCATTTGCAGCTAGTGTGGGAAAGACAGACTGCAGATTAAAAGGCTGGATCTAGATATTAGATATTAGATGAGGTCCCTAATTAAAAATGTAGTTGGTGTTATTAGAGATAAATACTCCTGTTTAGTCATAAAGTTAGAGAACAAAGTTCAGCTTAACTTCAAATGAGAAAACTGAACTATGTAGAGCCAACACCCCTGATGCCTCTCTGGTCTGTATTTTCCAAGGCTTTTATTAAAGTTAACAAACTGCTCTGATCGCTCAGTGAGGGATGTCTAGCTGAAGCTCTTTGCATATATTGAAGTGAACATATGCCTTTTAGAGTAGCATGTGTTTGTGATATATCTGACTATCAAGTATTAACACTGATCAAATGCAGATCGTCCTTCATTAGAAATACGTGCAGTGTTTTCTTGTGCAGAGCCACATTTGTCACGCATTTAGTTTTACTCTATGCTACTTTTTTCAAATTTATCCTCAAATGGAGCCAAAGTAGGGATCACAAATATTGGTGGACTTCTCCTCCAACATAACAAGCTCACAAATCGCTCCTGAGCACACTCAGTTTATTTTCTCAGATAATTTAAAGCGCTCTTAGTTGTGTGACATATTTTCTCAATTTGTGAGTGCACCATTTTGCAAAAATATTGTGCAACTGGGCAAAGACTCTATGTTTTAGCCCCAACTAAATCTGAATTGGAAAATCTTTGGATGGAAAGTGAGTAAAAGGGATTTGAGAGGTGATATTAGGGAGAAGATTTCAGTCTGGTATTGACACGTTTTCCATGAGACTGTTATTCTGAACTTACCATTTATGTAAGGATAGATAGATAGTACACTGTCAAAAGTTCTGACACAATCAAACTATACCATTTTATGTCTGTCAAACTTTTTTTTTCTTTTGCAGATTCAGTTAAAGAAATGTTAGCAATATGTCTTTATGGAACAGGCTAACAAAGTACCTAGTCTTTTATGTGTTGATGCAGTACTGCTTGAGTTAGATGCCTTTTTGTAATGCTTGAATAATTCAATAATTCAGTTTTAAGTTACTTAACAATGTTCCTCTGAAAATCTTGAGAAAGCCTGGAGAACTTTCACTCGAGACCACTTTAAAACTTTTGTTTAATACTGTAAGCCAAACAAACTCTTCAACAGGGGTTTGCATTTGTGTTACAATTTCTTTTCTTCACCAAAAGTCTGGAAAACATAACTTTATGACTGTGAATATGTGATCCTTGATCTGAAGACACGTCGATGAATCATTTCACTTTTTCAAAGATGTGTTAGTGTTGAGGCAAGAATCTTTGCAGTTACTTCACTTTTATCATGAGTGTTTCATTAGTTGCAACCACAACTTGAAATAATCACTTAACGAAAATATACCACAAAGCTGGAATCAGTGACAGAGAAACCCGACGAGAAAAGTTTGCTTTCCAAATAGCTTAGCTTAGCACAATAACATGCCACTTTCACACTTTCATCAGTTTTGCAAAGAAGAAATATAAGAGTCAGAGGAACTGCTAGCTGGATTTTCTGTCATTTTCATTGCTGTAAAATGTCAATAACCATAAGATATTACATAGTGAGAAAGTAACAACATTACTAATTGCTCAACAATATCAGTAAATACTATAGTTTCCATTACTTTGCTTTAGATACTCAGCAAAACTTCACCAAAGGTACCTTTGAACAACAACAACAGTTTCTCAATCAAAATAAAGATAAGACCCAGGCTGTCTGCTGAAGGCAGATAAACCCAGGTGACATCAACTCTCCATTCCCAATAGGACAAAAAAAGAAGAAGCTTTTTTTCATTAACAAGCTAAAATGTTACATAGGGTACAGCTATCAGGATTAGTTGCCACAACAAACCAAATAAAAAAAAAACACAAAAAAACAGATGGCTGTCCTAGCAATGATACCTCACCTCCAGTATCTTCCTTATTTTCTGCTTCCAGTAACAACCTAGCCTTTTTTCCCTCTTCAGACAGTTTCTCTCTCACCAGCTTGGAAGGGAAGCCTGAGAAAGATAATGTGGTTTTTCTGCTTTGATGGCTGTTTTTCTCCCATCAAAGACATGGTGGGCTCCAGTAGGGTGGGGCTGGGCTGGATTGCTGACTCCTTTACAATCTGGCTCTGAGTAAACCTCCAGAAAGGCTGTTGTTGAAGCGTTGGGCCACTCAGTCCATGACAACAGCACTCTGATGGCTGGGTAACACAACAGCTTCTCTCCTGGGAGATAGCAATGGAAATGTTGAACCGATGCGAGTCTACACATACTGGAATAAGTTAACAGCAATATGGAACATAGATGTCGTCATTGCTTTCCTTTGTCTCTACACGTCAGCTTGTTTTTAAAAAAAATATGTTTTCTTAGGAATCAAGCTTTACGTAGTA
>VURO01021529.1:15265-36283 GCA_015108175.1 Pelvicachromis taeniatus
CAGTTTCCATTATTGTAAACAATAATCATATATGCACATATTTTTAAAAGCAGTAGGTGGGCAACTTCTGTCCAGTTTAAAGATTTGTATTAAATGTTCAAATTTGCTAAAGACCCATTCATGCAGGCCTTGAGATCAGTCAGTAATGTGCTGCCAACCACTGGCATCTAAGAAACGGTGTGTAATCTGCAACTAGTTGGAGAACTTGCGATTGCTTCGGTTGCTCAATCGTAGGTTGTTGTCATCCCTGTCAGTCTGCATAGAAGACAGACTTGACTGCAAACTGTGAAATTGTCAGGCTTTTCAGATGGACCCAGGCGCAGGCCAGGAATTCCTTGCAAAGAGAAAGTGCATTTATTTACAAATTTCACCAAGTGTAGAACTATATACAGTGGGCGAGAAGGGTCCTGGGGTCTGTGAGAGGGGGGAAAGGGAATGTCCACACACACATCACACTTCTCCGAATCCACTCTCTTCTTCAGTCACTCACTCGGTCGCTCTCAGGAACAATCACATGAGGTTACAGGAGCAGGTCCAGGGACAATGTATTTACAAAGAAACACGATCAGAAAGTGACTCAAAAACACAGATTTAGATACTGTTTGACCGGGCAGACTAACGTACGCTACTTAACGATCCATTGACAGAGCACCATTCTAAATAGTGCTCTGTTTTCAGTTTGTGTTGCACTTTTTCAAGTTTCACTACAACTCGGAGAGCAAATGGCGATTGTGGAATGTTAACAAATCTCTCAATGGTTTGGCCACCAACATCTCTGACTTACTATCTACAACCAGTCAAACCTCTCAGGTCATCAGGCGCAGATCTTTTGATTGTTCCTAGAAGTAGATCTAAGTGTTCTGAGTGTGTGTTCAGATTTGTGGTCCTGTTCTTTGAAACAAACTTCCTGCTAACCAGTGCTGTTTGCTGCCATAAAGCAGTAAGGACAGCTTACACAGGTTTTTATGTTTTTATCTTCTGTGGTAAGCTCATTGAATTTACATGTAATGAAATGTGCTATATAAATTAAATTGCCAGTGATGTAGCACCCTCATTACTGCTGATTTGACAGCCAGCAACCACTCACCAGTCAGTTGGGGAATACATGTTGTTCTGTAGTGACTGTGGGCCGCCCTTTCTCTGGGCCTGTGTGACTGAGGCTTTGTCCAGAGACGTTAGAAATGAGACCCAAGCTGGAGCTCTGATACGTTCATGGAATAACATACACATGCTGCATTTATTCAGAAAGGCCTGTCCATCCATGAGAACAGAATAGACAACCTGCCCGTTTGATACACTTACCATCAGGTGCTTCCAATCAGTTCCTCTCAGACTGAAATATCCCTACATGGTGCTCTGCAGAGCTTAAAGACTGCCATCGAACAATTTATTTTCTGCCAGAATAGCAAAGTAAAATGGGTTTTTCATCATCAGTATTCAGAATTTATAGGTCCTGGCTTATTTGTTTAATTGGCAAATCAAACTTTATCTTAGAGCGTACACAGATAAATATTTTTTCTCAGTGCCTGCCTCATAGTCTGAGCTGAGAGAGGAAAAAATAATGAAACACTACCCAACCGCTGACTTTATAAGATTGGCATTAGAAATTTGGTTTACTTCTCTCATAAACAAATGAAAACAAATCCTTTCTAAGACAAAACCATCACGTTTATGTGTCGGAGATTTATAGATTCTTGCTTCTTAAAAGCCCATCTGTCGAACAGGTTTCAAAGTTGCAAATTACAGCTAATAAACAGTTTAATCACTTGTAATAACTGTAACTGCTTGAAATAAAAAAAAAAGGAGATTAGGCAATGATTCAGTCACTCAAACAATGACTACACAAAACATTCTCATTATATGGACAAACATCTCTCTGTTATTTTCTAAGGATTGAAAAACCTCTTTTTTTGTGTTTTTTTAAGTTTAATGGTTCGATGCGTGTACATATAGCGCACTGAACACAAACGCTTCAATCACCACGAGTCCTAAAAAATGCAAAACTCTAACTGGCTTTTTTCTCCGTTGACTGCTTGATTGCTGAGTTTTAACCACTGAGCACTGATACGTCTATAAAACCAGTGCTGAATTAGAAAGCCAGTGCACACCGTGGATCAGCTGCCAAACGTGGTGCACTTCAGAAACATGACAGGACATTTTGCTTCAGCTTTATGTCAGGGCTGAGTGGAGCCCCTGAAGCACTTCCACTTGGCCTGGCACATCAGCGCTATCGTGTAAGAGCCAATAAGCTCGAACAGTTTATGATTTTACATAAAATATGTTAAAAATCTGTTGTTAGCCAAGACAGCCAGAGGAAAGCCACATGTCAAACTGAAGATGATGGACTCCTGCCGCAAACTAATAACTAACGGGTCACAGCTGCTGCCTTTGTTTATTCTTTACCTCACTGTGGCAATAATAATTACAGCGGATTATGTGATTGTGATTCTGACTTCACACACAGCAGTAAACTTCTTAAGTGTACACCAGAGATTGCAGATGTGGCCCAAAGGACGACATCATCGGCAAATAGCACAGAGGCAAACAGATGTTTCCAAAAACAGAGAATTAGCCTAGTGTGAGAACTCTGCAGGGAAATGAATCGCACACAAAAATGTTTTTAAATTGGAGTTATGAGTGTCAGTGGTGGTACTTTCAGGAGGAGATGAGCGTACCCAAAAGTCATTACAAACTGACGTTTCAAAAATAGTACTCTTTGAGGTGACCTGCTCCCTTTGCATTTGTGGGGAAGTTTAATTCAAAATGACTTTCAACTCACTGTGATAGAAACATGGACAGAAAGGCTTAACACAAAGAGTGAGAGTGACAAACTGAGGGGAAAACCAACTCGGATATATTACATGAAACATGAAATCCTCCAATTAAATCATGTCAGGCTTCCAGGTACAAGAACAGAACATACTGCAGGGAGAAAAGGAAACCCTGGGGTAGCTGGTCGGGTGAAATAAATTTCCTAAGAGTGAAATATAGTTGTGCAGAAATAGTCTTATACAAAAGAAAAAAGGAAGTAGATCCTCTTTCAGATAATTAATGTTTGCCATATCAAAACATAATAAACCACCACCTTGTCCTTAGCTGGTGTTACAATAGGATAAATACAACCTCAGATGGACAACAAGACGTGACATGTTACAGCGTGTTTAACAGCATCGTTATTTATTAAAAACTGGGTCATGCAATGGTAAAATGATCCCAAGCATAGCAGAAAATCTGCAACAGAAGGTGTTGCAATGACTCAGTCAAAGTCCAGAACTCAACCGGCTGAAACGCTGTGGTGGGACCTCAGGAGTGGACTGAAGCAACGCTGTGAGGAAGAGTGGGCCAAAATTCCTCTACAATGATGTGAAACACTAATAAAGTCATACAGAAAACTATTGCTTCAAGTTATTCCTGCTAAAGGTGGTTCTACAAGTTATTGGATCACAGGCTGTTCTTATTTTTCCACACACACTGCTTCTTCATTTTGGTTTAGTTTTGGTTATATAAATAATGACGTGCGTCCTTATTTGAATTTTATATATACGCCTTTTTATATAACTAGAAAAAGAAGCGCACTCAAAAACACCCAGGGAGTCAGGGAATTGTTTAAACGCTATGAAAAGGATCAACAGATATCGGCATATAATTATGCATAAATCCGCTGGAAAAGGACACGGATTTTGATACAGAAAGATTTATGGTTTATGGTTCATTTATAATCCTCCAACATCTATTGAACAATCATGTCTGAGCAGGCTTTAGTTTGTGTACAGGCAAAACACTGCAGTGGAAAACTACAAGCTCTAAGCTATTAGCCCAGAACAATTTTAAAGGTTTTTATTAGCTTTTTTAAATCTATCTGCATTCCTAAACAATGAGTGGGGGATGAAAGAGGAAGTCTTAAACAGGATATCTATTATCTGGGATGTGGATATCCTGGATACATGGGTAGGAGAGTCATTGATTTAAAATTGATGCACTTTTATAGGGATTTCCTTACAGACAATATTGGTGGGGGTTTTTTTCTTTCATCCTTTGTAATTCTCTCTCTATGCCATTAATGTTGTTTAAACACTGAAAAATGAGTTAGAGTAGGATTGGGAGCAGCTATTTTGGCCTACACCCTGATCCTAAGGAGGATGTCCATTGAGGGTTCTAGTATTATGCTCACACCTTCCATCATCTTTATCATTTTTACCATCATCTTTTGTTAGGCCTCCCATTTCCTGCTCATGTAATTTCTGGGCTCAGTAACCTCCACAACACCCATGACAGCAATAATGAAATAACTCTTCTCTCATCCTTGGCTGTCTTGTCTCAAATATGAAACCTTAAAAGTTAGATCCTTTTAGCATCATTTAATTTTTGAGAGCTCAAGCACTGTTTACTCTTCTTTCATGAACTAATACACGGATAACTTTGCAATGTAGAGGATTTGAAGTAAGGAGTGCTTTGTTTTTTCTGTCTCATATTATCCCCACATAAAGTTCTGTCAACACCTGGGAGAGTATTCACTTTCCTCCTGCAGCTGAGTCCGGCTGCTCACTCGCCTTTTCTCACAGGACGTGTAGGAGGAAAAGGATGTGGGTCATGCAGGCATGTATGTTTTCCATTGCTCAAGTTATACCTGTAAATGAATGAACTGCAGCCAAAAAGACATGAGCTGTATTCATTCACAGTTCAATGGCTGTTAAAAGGAATTCTAAACTGTGTCATGAAGTGACCTAGATGTTGCTGTGAAGTAGTGGCAATGCTGGTTTCTGAGCATGTAGGGCCTTGCAGATGACTTGCTGGGTTTTGCTTCTTGCCGACTGTAAGAGTGCCTGAGTTTGGCAAAAGATTTTACACACTCAACACAGTTACCACGGTAATTCAGGAAATGGCCTGCAGGGTGGTGGCTGTCTTTGGGATTAAAACTGGCAGCAGTACTACTGTGCAGGGTTTGGGCTTTTTCCTGGTGCTCTACACTTACATATTACTGTTAGATGTCAGAGTTTGTTTGGAAACATACTTGGATTTAAGCATTTATCACTACTCACTGTGTCAAGATTCACATAAAACATATAGTTGTGGTGAGAAATGTATATGCACTCATCATGGCATGAATGTCATGGTAATTTGGGGCTTTTAATGATTTATTTGAACTGGGGTTTTTTTCCAGGGTGGAATCATTCTACGTCTACATCTTTTATGACTTTAAAAAGTACTGCTAAAGGTTTACAATATCTTCTAACTTGACAAGGCCAAGGCCTTGTTAGGTCCTCTTGTTAGTGATCATGACTGACTACGACTGGTAGTTTCTTTATGCCATCATGAAAAGGATTTCTTGATAGCACTCGATGGATTGACCAACGCTCGGAACAAGAAGAGCGTACATTGAACTCATTGAAGATCTAAGAAGATGAAATGTAGACTTACACAAGCTAAGAGGCTCTCTTGGAGCCATTTCCAAACAACTGCAGTTTGTTAAATCCTGTGATCAGTTCAAACAAGAGTGCAGAAGTGGACATTTTTCTGATGTGTCACCACTTTGCCAAGGTCTAGAGGAAGACCCAAACTGTCACTGTCATATGTGAGGAAAATGGTTAGGCTGTTCAGGAACAACCCAGGAACCACCAAGGCTGCAACTGGGAACTGCTGGAACAACATTGTCACTGTCCACAGTGAAGTGACTTTTATTCATGGACTGAGACGATGCCAACCAAGAAAGAAACTACTGCTCAAAAACAAGCAAACAGTTAAGCTTGCCTGAAATCTGCAGATGCTTGCATGGACAAGCTGATTGTTTTCTGGAGAGCGTTTTTATGGTCAGAAGACACGCAAATTGAGCTATTTGGAAAGAATGCCAGTAGGTATGTTTGGAGAAGTAAAGGTGAAGCTGATGATACCCCTAACCAAGTCAATCTTAGAAAAAATCAAGGTCCCGGAGAGATGGGCGGAAAAATCCTGGTAACAGATAATGGAGAAATTTCTGCACGGTCGCAACCGACTGTCCAATTTGAGCACCACGTGTAGCGGAGAGGCCCAGGCACTATTTGAGTGCTGTACAATGCCAAGGCGCTCCATGGCCGGAAACTCCTCCCAAGCGACGGAGAGTTTTGCGGGGTCGAGGCAGCGTGCCCGCGCGAACACCGGGGGCCGAACCGTAGGGATATAACGTTGAGCCCCGTGCTTCATCGCCGTGTTAGAGAAATTAGGAAGAGTCAGTGAAGGGAACTCCAAAAGCAAACGCTGAAAAACATTCCTGGAAGTCACCAAATTAGCCTGAACCAGGGGCCAGAGTAAAACAGGGTATTGAAGAAAAGGACAGAGCATCAATTAAGCGTCTGTTAGCAACATCGACCAGCAGTCCATAGGCACAAAATTCCTCAACCAGGGAGCAATAATCCTTCGCTGCCAGAAGTGGAGAGTTGACGAGGCCGGCCGCCAGCAGCTGTCGGAGGAAGATGTGGGCAAAGAGGAATCCCCCGTCATCCGGTCCGAGCAAGGATAGCATGTTCTTCAGGAGTTTGAGAGCCAGACCGCCACCCAGGCCTGAGAGGGAGAGGAGCTTTTCGAGAGCGGGCGTAGCGCCGAAAAAGTGACTGGTTTATTCGTCATCTGTTTGCACTCTAAAACACAACAACACACTTCCTGTAAACTGGGTGTGTGTGGAGCCCTCCATTGGTCCACCACAATATAAACAAATAAAACAGAGTATATGTATATATTAAAACCTGTATATATGCTTTTGATTCTATGTAGATGAGAGAAAATCAAAAATAAATTCAAAATTTTGCTATAAAATCTTGTTTTTTGAAAGTAATTAAAGATGTATGCTGTACAATCATTCCACGGTCCACCCTGGAAAAACAACAGTTAAAGAAATTATAAAAAGCTCAAAGTTACCGTCAAATCCATGGCATGATGAGTGCATGAAAACTTATGACCACTGCTGTATTGCTACTTATTAAAATTATAATTATTCCATAGATATATGTACATTTTCATGCAATTATTGGTTTTGTAGTATAAAATTATATATTTTCCAAAGGACTTGCTTTACAAACTGTAAGAAACACTTTTACACAACTGAGGAAAGTTTCCCTGAAAGATTCAGTGTGTCAGATGACATACTTTCGTATTTATACCAAGAGTGATATTAAAGCTGAGTGTTTAGCAAGCCCAGCCTAGCAGTCAGAGCCTGATCTTCTACAGGTAGTTAGTTGGTTAGTTCAGGTTTAACATTTCTCAGCTTCTCAAGTTAAGTCCCTAGTTAAATAACACGTCATAAAGCATAAGAGCGTAACAGCACATAACACACAATTTGTGTTACCAATTCTGTTGGTCTGATTTGTTTACAGATCAGACCAACAGTTTATTAGAATATAAGATTATTGAAACAAAAACATTTATAACCAAAACTATGATTTATTGACAGAAAGACGCCATGGAATTTGTCCTTTTCTTTTCTTTTCTTTTCTTTTCCTTTCTTTTTTTTTGTCTTTAACTTACCCAAAGAATAGTTACAAAAAGCATAGTCTAATTTTGTATTTTTCTGTATGTTCCAGTGACAAATAAGATGCTGGTAACAAGTCTGCACATCCACACAGAGCTGTAAATTTCCACTGGCTTCTTCGGGTCACCCACAGAGCATCACCTGAAGGGTTTCCTGTCAAATAATAAATAAATAGTAAACCTGACTCAGACATGTGTGGGGCTGTCCTTTACAGAGCAAGAAGCAACACACATGTCGGGGGGTCAGCGCCTGCAGAACATACTGACGATTACTTGTTAGATGGACGTTTAGCAGGTCAACCTCTTATATCATAATGTAGAATATTTGAAATCAAATTGTTTTGCATTTCTGTCAGGGTTTACAACAACAAATGAAGTTCAGAGCAGCGCTCGTGCTTCTGTCTGGAGTCCTCAAATAACCTGCTAGTTTCACAGTTTATTAAAGAAGGTCCCTGTGAAAACGTGGCTATTTGCCAATAAAGACATGCTAATGCCTGTGTCCTGTCTGTATTGCGTCATAACCTTCACTCTGCTGTTGATTTAATTTGATTTGATTTACACACTATTATCCAGATCAGCGTGAGGAGCTTGTTTGGTAGTGTGAATATGAATACATTCATTTGTCAGGTTTTGGAATATAAGTCATCAGCAACCATATAAGACATTTGTTTTACTCGCTCACTGCTATAAACCCTTACAGCCTTACAAGTCCCATGGCTCATGCACATGTAGCTCTTTGATCAGTTTCTTCATCATTTTGTGTTTAACATGCTATTGATGCTAATGGCACAGTCCTCGTGCATTTGCATTATGTCCAGAAAAAAGATCTGTGCTTCATTTGTTAGATTAATTGCATGCTTTTTAATCTACTTAATGTACTTTGTAACTCAATTTAATCATTACCCCAACATTTTGATGCTTTCAAGTACAGCCTTTTCTTGCTAGCCAACTTTTAGATTTTATTCATGCGACATGCCTGAACTAATGTTTTTCATTTTGCTCTGATGGTGCACATGAAATACAAATTGCAGGCTGTGCTGAGCTGACAGGCGCCAAGGTTTGGCAAGCCAGAGCTTTACAACACTGGCAGCTTTCAAGCCTTTTGGCTCTAATTAAAGCCACACTCTCCCCTCAGGACGGACATTTATGTCAAAGTTTCTTTGGACTTTTGAAATCACTGATGGTTTAATATCTTTATATGCTTTAAATGAAAAGGTTATAGGTTTACAGTAGCATGAATAATCAGTCTGGAATAAATCAAAGACATTGACAGGAAAACAATAGATGTTTGCACACTGTCTTTTCATATTTACAGGCTATGGCTGGTATATGACTAAGTGTTTGAGCATTGCATCACGCAGGTTTATTGCGCAAATATGTGGTGACCTAAGACACTTATAGTGTCTGTTTGTTTACACCTCTATATCACTTCCCCTCTAAACAAATCCCCCATCTCTCTTTTTAATTGAGCAAATAACATCAGGTGTTTCCACTTACGGCATGATGGTGGTCTGTATTCCTGGGCCCGTTTCTCAGTTTGTCACAGAAGAATTTAACTCCTTAGACTGGCACAGTTTTATCTCTTTTCCATCCACACATCAACACATAATTAAGATAAAATAATCTGTCTTCCATAAAGGCCTATTACTCAATGTTTCAAAAACAAGAGCCCTAAATTGTTCTTTTGCTTCAGCAAAGCGCTCCATGTGACAAACTGTTCTAATCTTTGTTCCACTTTGTTTTGAAACTGCATCTTGATACCAGACCGGATACCAGATACCAGAACGCATTCCCGTTTCAGGGATCTAATAAAAAAAATAAAAAAAAGATGCATGTTCCAGACAACAAGGGTGCTTCTTCTGTCTTTGCATTACCGGGTTTATCAACAGACACAAACCATATTGAACTGGACAAATGATCAAATACTGCTAAGCATGTCCATCACATTAACCTTCAGCTTGTGATGCAAAGCAGGAAGTAGCCATGTCTCTCTAATCCCCTACTTTTTGTTGTCTGTCACACATGTATTACTGTTGATTATTAACCATAATCCTTTGTGTCAGAAGTATGCAGAGGAGAGAGAAGATTCATGGTCCTGTCAGTGGTGCTGCTGCCAAATCTAATCCTTTATAAATATGTGGGATATGTGATTCATTGCATTGTATTTATGAGACAAGATGAAGAATCTTGTGTTTTTGTACAAACTTTCATAAAGACAAAAACAAAAAAAGTCTTGCCAAAACCCTGAAAAAGCAGACACTACTTGTCCTTTTATCAGTTTGTTTAAAAGCGTAGAATGAGATAAATCTATTATGAGTTAAATTACTAACATTAATCGTGATCTGTGCAGTTTTATTGACACCTAGAGCATATGAAGTAAGCTTTATGGCCTCACGACTTAATATTCCAGAGAAAAGTAAAACTAAAAACAAACAGTCCCTGAGAAGTGAGACGAAGACCTCGAGAAGGTCTTTGGGAAGTCTTGGCAGACATCATTTGGCGTGACTTAACTCCAGGCTTATTCTGAAAAGTAACCTCAGATATTTCTGTGCTTCTTGTCCAAGCATATTTTTATTTCCACAGCTTGAGAATGTTTTATTGTTCCAGAGCTCAGGGGTAGTTTTAGTGCTCTCTGTTGGCTCAGATGTGCTTTCCATGATGCTAGTAATCAGACTTCTTTGTGTCAGGTTTCATTAGCCTGATTGGGACAGTCCATCTCTTTTGGACCACATGTTCAGCTATTTATTTAAAAAAAAAAACTTTTTATAAGTAAACTTTAACAGCAGCTGTTATTTGTCTGAATATGTATACGTAGTGTTTGTATCTGTGAGTATCTGGATGTCATATATCCAGCTGTGTGCAGGCAGGAATAGGACCCAAATGCAGACTCAAGGGCAGGAACTCAAAACACACAGCTTTATTTGTTGTGAAAAAAAGCAATACAACACTAAACTGGAAAACCTGAGAATCTAAACACACGGGGAAACACAGGGAGAGACACACAGCCATGAGGGAGATCACAACTCCGGACAGAAGAAAACAAAGGGCTTAAATACACAGGGAATGATGAGGGAACAGGAAACTCATGGGGAACACAGCTGAGGCCAATTACACACAACAAGACAGAGGACACAAAGCTGAACATAACACATGAGACAAGGTAACTTCAAAATAAGATAAGCAAAGCAGAACATGGTGCACAGACAGGAGACTACCAAAGCAAAACAGGAAGTAATGGGAACACACACACAGAGGCGCAGACACACAGACACATGACTGGGGGAACATGAATAACATGACAGGCAGGGAATACAGAATGAAACATGAGGGAAGCGAGACACAAGAACTCACAAAGATAATCACAGCCACACAGAGGGCAAAACTAAAAATACTAAATAATTCATATCTAAACAGGAACAACCTAGGCACTAGAGAATCAAGTCAAGACGACCAAAGAGGACTTAAACATGAAACATAATACAAAATGACATCAAAACACAAGAAAACTCAAAACGCTGGGTGAGATGATCCTGGATTGTGATACTGGAGCATACATACTTACTATAAAGAGGCCAAATAGTTCAAGCACCAAATGCTGCTGCTTACAGATGTTTTCGAGCCAAGCAGCACTCATGTCCATCAGTTTGATCTTTGTTTATATGCCTACAAAATTTTCAGCTTCATTTTCTGTACTGTAACTTTGCTATTTCATGCATCGTGGAGAAACTGACCTCAAGGCATGCAGTCTGCTGCTTGCCTGTGTGTGAATATTTTTCCTAAAACCAGCTGTTTTTGACACAAAGACTTCCGATGTCTAAATCCTCCCACTTCTTTAGAACCATGGGGTCATACGGAAACCGCATCCGCCAAGGAAATATATATATATACAAATTTACCCTAATTGTTATTGTGATTTAATTACAAAGCCAGTTTTCTGTAAACATAGCCATAAAAGTATCCCCAGACAAAATCACAACATATTTTATATGGAGAACAACACTCTGAGCAACCAAATTAAAGAGGGAGCGGCAAGAACAGATGTGATTGTGTTTTGTTAAAATATGTCTTGTGTTTTGTATGCGTAGATGTGGTAAATAAGCAAGAAGTAAATGTGGTTAACTAAAAGACTGAAATGCCAAAAAATAGTGCTTTTATACCACACTCATTACAACAATAAGAGTTTTGCATGTTAGTCACATGATCATTAAAAAAAGTTTTATACTAGACAACAATAACCCGAGTAAATACAAAATGCCGTGTTCACATGAAGTTTTTATTGATTAAGGGAGAAAAACAAATCAAAATCAAAACCTACCAGGTCCTGTGTGAAAAATTAATTCTTTATTAATTTTGTAACTTCTTGTTAAATCATAAAACTGTGATTAACCACATTTTTTTGGAAAGCTGAGTTCAGTTTCACTAAACACACACAAAGACATTTCTAAGGCTTTGGGAGTCCCATGAACAATGGTGAGAGCCATTATACACAGATGGAGAACACTTCCCAGGAGTGAGCAGCCTACCAAAATTAGCATATCAAGGTCCTATTCAGGAGGTCACAAAAGAACCCAGAACAACATTAAAGAACCGCAGGCTCCACATGTGTCAGTTAAGGTCAGAAATCATGATTCGACAATAACAAAGAAATTGGGCAACAATGGCATACATGGGAGAGTTCAAAGAGAAAACCACTGCTGACCAAGAAGAACACAAAAACTTGTCTCATATTTGCCAAAAAAACACCTTTATGAGCCCCAAAACATCTGGAAAAATACCTCATGCATTGTATCTTGTTCTAATTAATCTGGAAAAAGACATTAAAAATTTACCACTGTTTGTTTTAAAGCTCAATTTTTAAAACCTTACGATGTAACTACAGCCCAGCCCATGCAACAGTAGATTAATGACTAACCTTATATTGTGGATGGATTATCTCAGTTGTTCTCTTGACTGAAGTTTGGTCCATTTACAGCATCCTGCCATGTGATTGCATTTATCCCTAACTATTGGGAACCCTCACGTTAACTTTTATGGAGTGGAAAAAAGTTAGCGTTCATCTTCCAGCTGTTTATATTATGCTAACATAGCTGTGTCGTTAGCAATCAAGTAACACATCATTATATACCAGCTAGCCCAACTTCAGTAAGTTAAACTGGAAGTTAAACTTAATCGTTGTACCTGGTAGAGCAGCCACACTGATCATTTTATTAAAGATAAAAGAATTTAGACAGTTTGTAAGTCTCAGTGATGCCGCAGTGTTTGTTTGATTTTGGGACCTTAAGCTGAGTTTGGGCCCGGAAACGGCTCATGATGTCACACTTAAAGACTGGATGAATAAGCACTTTGGCAACAGTGTAAAGGAAAAACTCCCTTTTTACAGGAAGAAACCTCCAGCATAACCAGGCTGACAGAGGGGCGGCCATCTGCCGCGACCGGTTGGGGTGAGAAAAAGAAGACATGATAAAAGACATTCTGTTGAAGAGAGCCAGAGATTAACAATAAGTAATGATTCAATGCAGAGAGGTCTATTAACACATAGTAAGTGAGAAAGGTGACTGAAGAAGTATTCGATGCATCATGGGAATCCCCCCTATTGCAGCATAAATAAGCGAATATATATATACTACCTTCCTACACATATTAGAATGCAAATACGAAATGACAAGATATGTAAAGGTTATGAGCCAAAGTGTGGATAGAACATGATGTGCAACTATAATTACTACATTTTACATATTACATTTAAACTTTTTATGCTATATATGGCACTGCATAAGGAAAAACAGGGTACATGCTTATTAGTAAGTTTATACATTTAATTTAAGTTCATCAAAATGTTGCTTGTAATAAATGTATGGAAGCAGCATAAGTCTATCCCAGCACCAGTATATCCTACATTTTCTGCCTCACTTCATGGTCTTGGATTTAGCATATATTGTTGCGTCCTTCATTGTGCCTTGCAGCTATTCTTCATATTGTAAAACCTGCTCCCTGGTTTAACCATTACTCTGGGATATATCAGAACAGAAATTCTTGGAAGAGCTCCACAGCCATTATTTTCTGCCAGCTCTCCAGATTGTGCTGCTTGCACAGAGTGTAAGACTGCATTATGGACTGATAAAGCAAGAAAAAGTGCTCAAAGAAATCTGCAGAGCAGCAGAATAGAAACCCTGAACATTTTATGTATATTTGCACATCATAAGGTTTTGATCATACATAATGGCAGAAGAAGTTATCACCATATGTAGTTCCACACATCCCCAAATGCTGTTTTCCAGCAAAGCAACCAGAAGACCATTCCCCTTTAACTCTGACTGATTACCGATGACGGCGATGATTTCAGGCCTCCTTTGCATCTGACATTACCATGTTTCTCAAATCCAGAGCATCCATATGGTTTTACTTTGGTGAAAGAATTTCTATGAGAAAGAGGTCTGTTCAGCACAGCTGTTCTCATTACAGCTGTGGCCAGTGTCACCATAATCTAGAGTCGCATTCAGATGTGGAAGTTAAGACCAATGGGAAGGAGTTCAATTATCATCTCAGCTCTGATCTGTATGAAACCACAAAGTAAGAGAAAATGAAGACGTCTCCTCAGGGGAGAAGCACCGGCTGCCAGCTAACTATCAGCTCTTTTTTTTCTTAATGTAGTTATTAATGGATTAATGGAAATGAGAGTGAATCCAGTATTGCTGCCATCCTTCTAGAGATGATAGTACTTTTTTTAATCTGTTCGAATTCAGCCATGTGTACATTTACTACAGCTTTTTTACACTGCAGTATCTGGCAGGAAAAAAATAGATCCTAAGTGTTCTGAGTGCAGCATTGTGGGACAAAGCCAAAACTAAATTAAATTAGGGATGGTAATATTTAAAGATCAAATGCTTTCCGTTTACGCATGGAAACCTTACAGCAAAATAAAAATGTTAACTTCCAACATTAACAGATTTCAAGAGGTGTACAATGGGCTTTTCCACCAAACTCACTGTAATTAAACATTTTTAAAGCCCCACTGTGCTACATTTAATAGAGTCTTCCCTGCTGCTAACAGTCATTTCCATAAAATTTAAACTTACTTCCCCCCTCACCAAACAAACTTACATAATACAGTGTGAGTCGGGAGATGTAAAGTATTGTCTCACAAAAAGATCATCAAAAATCCACAAAAACAACCAAAACTTTATTTATAAACCACATTTTCATAAGTTATTTACAGTAACTGCCATTGAAATTGTAGCCATAAAATGCAGATTATGTAGGTTAAGTACAATTAAAACAGTAGACATGACTAAACACAATTAACATAAACAAATTTTAATAATTCAGGTAGAACAGCAGTGCAATGGTTAGCCCTGGAGTTCTGCAAAAAGCTCCTGGGTTAAACTTCAGTGGCTAGCTGGGTTCTTTCTGTGTGGAGCCTTGCATGTTCTCCCTGTGCTGTCCAGGTACTCCAGCATCCTCCCACAGTCCAAAGACAGGTATGTTAGGTTGATTCGTGATCCTCTGGCCGTAGGTGTAAATTTATAGAGGAATGATAAACTGTATTAACTATTTAAACCCAGCACCACCACCACCTCCTGAATTTGCTGCTAGACACAAGATTTTCAGTTTAGTAAAAAATAATACATTTCATTAAAAGAAATAAGATGAAAAATGAGGAATTACAACCTTGCCATCGTTTGCTCACATGAGGTCATTTCTGTTCTTTCTGTTCCTGAGTTTTGATGCTGAATAATGAGCAGAAATTTTTTTTTCAAGAGTATGATGTAATGATAAACTTGACCTTTGACCTTCTGGATGTAAAATTTGATCCCTTCATTTCATCCAGCCAATAGTGAGAAACTGCGGAGTCAGATTTGAGAGTTATCACTAAAAATGCCTTTAAAACACCTGACACCAGTCATTCACTAAAAACATTCTGCTATGGCACATTTGTTGACCTATGACCTTGACAATTGTATTTTTAAGTTTAAAGTTCACATTCAAGAGGCTTCGAGGACTTCTCAAATACATAATGCTTCTAGCCAAATCTGATGCAAATGTGGAGGTGGAAAAAAACCCCCTGAAATTTCCTCAAGTTGCACAAGAACATCAAAAACACGCTATGATCTACTTGTATTTTTTATTAATCCCTTTGAGTCATTTGAACCGTTCATCCTTAAAACATGGGGAATCCACTGCAGCTGTTGGAATAAAGTTTTCTTTCCGACCCAAAAGTATTTCGTTATTTATCTTTGCTGATGTGTCACATCCTGACTAAGAGCAGTTACCGTAGACCGTACCGTCGCCTTACTAACGTCAACTGTGGAGGCAGAGTTCTGCCAAACGTTCATTAGTTGGAGAGTAAATATTGCTGCATGTCAACAGTTTCTGTGAGCTGAACAAGTGTCAGGGTGGAAAATAATACAATATGTCCTAACAAAGAGGAGGAAAGGAACATGACTCAATACTTGCGCTGAAGAAGAACACAAACAATATAGTTTAGTGTGCAATGTGTGATTTTACTCACCAAAGTCTGATTGTTAGTGACAGACTTCTGCAGCCTGCTCCAGCTGCAGCTTGAGGCTACAGTTGCTGATAACTGAAATGTGGGGCATCATTTTAAATGCAGAACTTGTAGGACCTGATGGCAGTTTCACACCTGCAGATAAAAAGATAGTGGAGGTGAAACTTTCCCTGAATCCAGAGTCTGTCAGCACCTTGGAAGTGTGTCACTGTAATGAAGGCTTTGATCTTGAATAAGATAAACCTCCCGCATAGAGAGAAGATGAAAGGTTTGAGAAAGGCCTATAAACTTTCTTCAGTGGGCTAATTGAGGGTTTCTAAAAAATAAAAAAAATTAAAGGACAACTGCTTTAAGTATAACACACTGTATGTTATGCACCTGCACTATGTGTGTAGAAAAAGAGAAACACTAAGCTGTTTTTTACCGTTTGCAGGTTGTTTATCCACTGATGTTGATAATATGAATTGAATTTAGTGCAGAGGACTGGTGTAGATAATATTACCCTGTTTTCTATCTCTGTTCTGACATTCAGGAAATCTTCTTAGAGAAAGAACAAAATCCAAACTCGCTCCTTTCACGAGCTGCTGTCCAACTGTGTTTCTCACAAAGTTTGTAGATGTTTTTTTTCCCCTACATGATTTCATGCCAAGATTTCCATTTTATGTGACACACCATTTGTGGGAGTGCATCTCTACATGTGGAACCAATTTGCTGCTAGCTAATGAGTTTCACAGGTGGCTGAAGTTGTTGCGTGCTACACTGTAGTTGGAAACAGAGAGCAGATACAGATGCAGTTTGGCAGGAGTAGGTAACTGTTGCCTACATTGTTACTGAGGGCACAAATGTAATAGGTTACATGTTTACCTTTGATTATTATTTTTTTATTATCGAATGTTCTCTAAATTGAAGGAGCAATTGAAGGGTAACTTAAATCTTATATCTGTGGTGTTTTCATTTCAATCCAAACTGAATGAGACAAAGCTGAATACAGTGGGAATACAATGTAGAGTGTGTTACATACTGTATTTTCAGAACTGCTGATGTAATCTTTCTGCAGAATAGAAATGGGTTACACCACAGCTGTTTGAAAGCAACTGCAAAATAAAATGAATAGCTTCAGCCTTGGGGAGAGAAAAAAAGAAATAAGAAGAGGAAAATGGAATATTCTGTGTGTGAGTCACTGGGTGAAGGGTGGGGTGATGTCCGCCTAGTCTTCATAGCTGAGAGAGAGAGAGAGAGCAAGAGCGTGCAAGAGAAAAAGAGAGAGAGCGAAAGTGCTTGTGTGTCTCTTTGTTGGGGGTGGAGGGTGGGGATACCGGGGCACCACGAGGATCAGTAGGGCCTTCTGGACCTATGCTGTTTCTGAGCATAAATACACAATAACACGTGCATGCACACAACAACTTAATACACACTCTCACACGCCTCACTGTGAGCTCAGACTTTAGCAAATGAGGATGTAAGAGTTTGGTTTGTCATCTTGGTGCATAACTGACACGTGTTGAGTGAAAATGTGAGTAAAAGTTCAATAAAAGTGGTTAGCTTAGCAAATTCTCAGTACACTTCGGTCCTTCTTTTCATATAATCTTTATCTGACTTTTTATGTATTTCTGATCCAAATATTTAGTCTTGGACTCTACTTAACAAGCACTGCATAGATCATACTCCTTATTTATCTCATATTGAGGCTTTATGCAGCCACTATTTTAATCTACTGTTACCACCAAGACACATTGTATTTCTGGACATGTTTCTTTTGATTGGTTATTCCTCATAAACAAAAGGTTTGAACAACAGGTGGGCGGGGCTTCTGAGCTCACATCTAGAACTGTCTGCTTGAAAATTGCATACTAGGGATTAGTGGTAACAGAAAGATAATTAAGAGACAATGTTCATTTTTAGATCTCACTGGGCAAGCACTGTTGGCCTTGCTTCCCCTCTCTCTCTGACATGCAGAGATAAGAAGAAAACATTTATTTGAAGCTAAGTGCTTAAACAATTTTAAGCCCTTAAGCCTGGGCTCTTGCACCCAGGTATTACTTTTCATACAGTTACTTATTGCTGGATATTTTGCTGTGTCATGGTACAGTGAGGCAGGCAGGAATGGACCCAAAGAGGCAGAACTCACGGACAAAACTAAATGTAGCTTCATTCCTGAATTAACAAATACATTAACCAAGGACATCACAAGGAACCTAAACTGAGAAAGACTAAGCAGGCAGAACACACAACCAGAGGCTGCAGGAGATCGCGACAAGGAACAGAGGGAAATGCAAACTATTTATACACACAGGGTATCTGGGCAAAGAGGTAACACCTGTGGAACAAGACTGGACATAATCTAACTCACGAGACAGGGGAAGCAAATCTGAACATGATGCACACAGGACAAATGACTATCAGAATAAAACAGGAAACCGATAGAGACCAGCCACAGGAAAACATGGAGAACACTCACACAGACTCAGACTGAGTAAATGCAGGGAAGGGAGGGAGGAGACAGAAACAAGACTAGGAAGACAAGAATGAGGACGAGAGAGCGAAGGATAGACAGCAAACAGAAGAACCAGACAGACACACAGAGACAAGACTGGGGGAACAGACAAATTAACATGGGACAAGACTGAACTCAGAGACAGACACAAATAACTAACACAGGAAACCAGACAAACGAGGACGGGGAACACTAACTTAACCACATAAAAACAGAATCCTGAACGACAACAAATACAAAATATTGAACGAAATATAAGGATAACAAACTAAACATTCCCAAAAACTCAAAACCGCGGGTCACAGACCCCGGTACCATGATATAGTGTATATCAAAAGGTTAAATTCTGTGGAACCACATCATCACAAGAAGCACACAAGGCCTATGGTAACAAGCTGTTAACTCTATATTATAGTCATACATACTTTTTTCTCTGTCAAAATAAAATGTATTAATTCCAAAAGCCTGTTTTGACACCACCTTGAAGTGCTCAAAGAAAGTATTCTTTCTATTCTGCTACAATTTTTGCTTTGTTTGAATTAAATTTGTGTCCAGCTGTTGCTTAAAGTCAGCTGCCTAAGAAATCGTCCACCAGATGGTTGATGTGTTAGGAAGTTCCTGAATAAATCATCGTGTGTGGTGTGTGTGTGTGTGTGTGTGTAAGTGTAAGGTAACTGCAAAACTTTACTTGCTTAGTTGCACAGATTTTATTTTAAAACACAAATACAGATCACAGTGAAAATTTAAAAAATCTGGTCATTTTCTGGAGAATTGTAGCCAGTTTCACAGATGTCGCCCTGGCTGATATACACCTGTCACTTTCACTGAAAATATAGAGCAACCTTTTACAGCAACATTAGCTGCCCCACATTTCAGCAGTAGACAAATCAAATCAGTGGAAACAGGTCATTAAGACAGCTGCATTTCATAAACCTCTTGTGGAGTAATGTGGTGACGTTAAAATCTTTTCTTTTTCTGCAGCTATTATAGTTATGTTGAAATCAGCTAATCCAGAAATGACTGATGGCATGAAAGCAAACCACTGAGCAATTTCAAACACATCCAAGCACCACATACTAGTAGCACTAAATGCTTTGTTCATTTGTCTGTGCCACTTTTCAAGCTACCAGTGAATAAAAGGAAGACAGCAAAAGCAGGATATCCTCCAGGATATAACTACATGCTGTAGGCATAGAGACACTGCCAAAACAAAATAGTTACAATATCCACTTTTTTATGCTATTGAGAGCTTGAATGGATATTTCATTTTGAAGTCCTATACAGCAACTCCAGCCTATGAGTCACTTCTCAACTGACCCACTTCTTTTTTGAGTGTGGTGTGAACTTTGTAAAACAACCAGGAACATTTTGTTTCTACCCACATGAAATTGGTTTTCAGCCTCTAACCACTTTAACCACTTTCCTCTGCTCATTTTGCCCAAATCCGCGTGTCAACTTTGACAGGAAGTCTGATGACACCTTAATCTCTGTCTCACAGTTGCTCTTAAATTCCACTGCGACTCTCTTTCCTAATTTCTGTAACTCCAACAGTAGTCTGCATTGACCTTTTTCTTCTTTGCCTCAGTCCTTCAACTTTTTTCCCCTTCTTACAACTAATTTACAAAAATATTTATTTAACACATAAAAGCAAGCAACTGTCAGCACAGTTTTTAGAAATGTGCATCCGAAGGCCTCCTGTTAAAATGTATC
The DNA here is from genome assembly GCA_015108175.1 of Pelvicachromis taeniatus. NCBI lineage: Eukaryota > Metazoa > Chordata > Actinopteri > Cichliformes > Cichlidae > Pelvicachromis > Pelvicachromis taeniatus. The sequence continues at coordinate 35,473 of VURO01021529.1, forward strand.
AGGTTTTCTACTTAACCATACTCCAATTCGAAATGCAGCATCTTCAACGCTACCACATGGTGCAGGTTTATTTCACACAAAAATACCTCATATTTATGCTAAAATTAGCTAATTTATGACTAACCATATCATCCATCCATTCATTTCTTTTTGCTTATTTAATTCAAGGTTGCAGTTCAGCTGGAACCTATCCCAGCTGTCATAGAGGCGGGGTGTCACCCCAGAGGGGGGGTGCACCCTAGACAGGTCACCAATCTCCGGGCTAACACAAAGAGATAGATTACCACTGCACTCATGGAAGTTAAATCCATGTTCTTAACTGCCTAATTGTGTGCCAAAGTCAATACATTTCTATAAAGATGAAAAGTTGCTTCTATAATTTGTGTGCTCTACATTATTATTTAATATGAAAACATCAGAAAGTACAAATATGTTCCTTGTGTTGCATTAAAAGGAAATTCTTCCATAACTCTGCTACCCACTGTACTTGTAGGTCCATATGGTTACATATTTAATTAAAAAACAAAAATGTGTAGACACAACACTGGTTCAGCCCTTGAGTTTGGTGCCTTTTATATGTTTGAATGAATCATGGGTTTGTGGCTTAAAAACCAACCAAAAGCAAACATTCCTCTAAAATTGGTCAGGTGCAAGGTCTAGATTGAAAAGCAGCCAGTTTCCAAAGAAGGCTCAAGGCCACTTAAAGAAATTAAAAGACAGCTTGCTTCATTTGAGCCAAATATAAAGAAAAGAATGATGGGTGATAGTTTTGCACAATATTGTCTTCGTATATTTTTAATAATTTGGAAGA
>VURO01021531.1:0-30765 GCA_015108175.1 Pelvicachromis taeniatus
CCAAATTTAGTACATCCATCCATTCGCAGCCGCTTATCCTTTTCAGGGTCGTGGGGGGCGCTGGAGCCTATCCCAGCTGTCTTAGGGCGAGAGGCGGGGTACACCCTGGACAGGTCGCCAGTCTGTCGCAGGGCTAACACACATAGACAGACAACCATTCGCACTCACAGTCACTCCCGCATTCACACCAATTGGGCAATTTAGATTTTTCAATTAACCGGAGTACCCACGCAAACACGGGGAGAACATGTAACTCCACACAGAAAGCCCCCGGCCTGATGGTGGAATTGACCTCAGGACCTTCTTGCTGTGAGGCAACAGTGCTAACCACTGACTACTGACTTGTTCAGTATTGATTTTACCCACTGTAAATATAAATACATGGAGAAAAAAAATGAACTGAAAGCATACCAGTCAAACAAATTTCATTTGAGCAGATTCGATTAAATTTACAAAATTATATGGAAAATTTACATGTAATTAAATTACTTAAAATTCAATTTGGGCATAAATATTTTTTTGAGTGCACTTTCATTTTACCAGACAAAAAGTAGCGCCGACACATCCCTACACTCCTCCTCGGAGGGACCATAAATATTTGCTCTCAATTTCATTGTAATTTATCCAGTGGTCCCATCCATCGTATATTTCAACTGAGCCAAAACGTCATTACTTAAAACCATGTCGCAAGCACTGTTAAACCTGTCCTCTGACTGAACCCACTCCTAACCAAAGGAGCACAGCGGAGTGAGATCTTTTTTTTTAGAAACAGTAATGATCTAAAAAAAATCTGTTCAAAGCAACCAAATCAAATGTAACAGCAACCACTGTTTTGGGGCTGTTTAGGAATCTGTTCTTATGAGCCCCCCCTCCCACTCGATTGGCTTAAAGGTCGCGTTGCATACAGATCACACCACTGCCCTGTTTGTCCTTTTAGCGATCCAACAGACCTCATGGAGGCTGAGAGTCTGCCTTGATAGGATCGCTTGTTTTGTTATCGTTTTTTTTTTTAACCTTTCTTTTTTCATCTAACCCATTATGCATGACGAGAACTGTAGCTCCTTGAAGCGACTTAATTAATCATCCGTAGATCAGGTTAGTTCAGAGCTTTAGCTTTTCATTCCAATTACAATAAATAACCGTCGCAGTGCCGGGTTAGATTGTTTGTGACAACTCAGTTTACATGTGGTCAGCTCAGCATTGTGCGCCCTCAAGAGGGTTTCACGTAAATTGAGACAGTGATGGAAAGCAGCGCACTGCCGCTTTCCACATTTAATTATATATTTCGGGCAGAAATACCGTGTTGCTCATTATTACCCTGCCAGAAGAGACGTCTACTGTGATTTCCAGTAATAACTTAAATCTCTTCTCTTTCTCTCGCTCTTAATTCCTCTCCAGCCTGAACTCACACTCCCTCTATTATTTTCTTCCTCAGTTATGCCAGCAATAGTTAGCCAAATGGCATCCTTGTCATGATGTTAGGGTGATAATGTCAAGTAGATATGAGAGCTCTGGGTGTGCATCGCTCTGCTTAATGGCAGCCAAGCCTGCTATTAGTTCACCGCTGCCCCTGCCAGCCAGATGGAAAACTTTGCAGTATTGGCTGACATGACAAATAGTGACACGCACGGTACTGCGAGTAATACGGCCACTCCCGAGCTGTAACACAGAGGTGGTATTGACTGCAGGAGCAGGCCCTCCTTGTGAGTGTAAAGCATTGTCACAGCAGCTTGTATTAATATGCCTAGTGAGGAAGAATTAAGACAAGCTGTTACAACGTGGAGCTGGACTTGAAGTGTCCTCAGGTGTTGTATAATTGACTTAATGTGGAAGGAAAAATCACGGAGCGCTCCCTGCAGAAGTGAAGGCCACAAGGACCGGTAAGCTGTGGAAAACTGTATTTCCCATGAGCTCGACTGTATCCTGCCGCAAGCGAGCAGCTGCGTGGCATCGTCAATAAGTCTCAGTCTGCTGGGTACTACCCAGCTGTAAATTGTTGACAGTTTTACAAGCAAACACATCAATGAGCAGTCAAGCAAAAGACAGCAGTGCTGAAGGCCCTTCCTCGATGACCCTGTGCTTATGAAAAGGAAATTATGTTTATATAGAGCTGTCGGTCTCCAAAAAAGTAAAACTTCACTCATTCAAATAATTAGTTATCAAATGTGTTTCTTCTTCTTCTTCTTCTTCTTTTTGGGAAGAAAGCCGCTTTGAGTCAGAAGAAGAAGATACATTAAAGAGTCGCCGTTAAGAGAGGATACATTTCATTACTTTAATTTGTCCTTCCTTTGACATTGCCTGATACTAATGAGGGTTATTTTCTGTGGTGTCACTCCAGCTGGAATCTAAATGCAGAGGGGTATTTAAATCTTCTCCTGACACGAAGCCAATGCTGTCCCTCGAGTCTCCACACATTTCGCAGCAGTGGAGAGAACGGGATCAGTCGGGCCGTAGTGGAGCTTAACCATTAATGCACAGACCTCTGACGACAGAGGTCACCTGGGAATTCTCCGTTCCATCAGAGGAGAGCAGAAGTCACTGAACAAATATAATGCACCCTATAGTGGTGTTGGCCTGTTCTCCCTTTGTGCTCCTATGACAGTGTAAATTACAGCTTGGGCTGCCTGTTGCACATACAAAGACACCGGACCCATTTATTTTTCTTCTAAACGAACCTTTCACTCCCTCTCACTTAGCTGTCGCACACTTGCACATCCTCCTGTTGTCAGCGCTCCTGACACCAGCCACCGAGCACGTTGCAGTCACAGGAGAGGCAGGGTGATCACCCATCGCACCAGCTGAGGTTATCAGCGCGAGGTTTTGACTCAGTGGAAAGGGAACGCCACTTGGAGAAAGACACACACACAAGGCTGGCATCGGGTCACTTAAGGTCTGCGTTTTAGTGACTTTTTTATGGAGTCTAAAGGGAAATGACTTTGGCTGGGTTGTGGTCGAGTCAATACTCTAACCTCTAGCTAGAAGCTAAGGTTCTGGGATTTTACTGCCAAGTCTGTCCAGACAGGTAATAAAGTGCGTTTTACAAGCAGCCTTTAATTGAATGAAGAAGGCAAAGGTAGAGCCCTCCAGGTAGCCATGAATCAAAATGAATTCATTTATGACAAATGGAGTCTGTCTGGCATTTTCATATGAACTTTGCTCTGTAGATGTGTGACCGTCTGGGACGAGAATAGTCGCGTGAATGCCTTAAGCCGAGCTCATTGTGTAGTTTGATGAGATTTTATATAAACCATAACGGATACGCGGAGACTAGGCTGCTTCACTGTCATTTAGCTGTCATTTAGCTGTCATTCAATTAAAGTTGCACTTGTCCTGCCAATACTTTAATTACACCCTCAATAATTGTTTTCCCACTTTTGAAAGACGGAGAATATTTAGGCTAATATTTTTTCATGTAAGCGTAGCGCAGGAAGTTAGAAAATAGCGCATAGACACACACACACACACATACACGCACGGACGCATATACACACATGCCACGAATACATGCAACTTGGTATCCTTAGGCAAATACAATTGACTTTGACTTGGATTAGATTTTATAATACCACCCACATAATACATCTGGAGCATCCGAAACCTCTTTGTCTTGGTTGATGTCACCAGCAGTGAGCTGATGATGTGGGCAGATGGGGACTGTAGGCCTGCATGCATATGCACAAGCTTCACAAATTGCTTCTCAATAGCATTACAGTTGAATCTCTCTTCCCTCACTCCCACTCTGCTTTTTCCTGCACTGTTCTCTCTCCACTTTTCTGGGTTTCTTCACATCCCTAAAGTGCATGCGTTCCCACTCATGTCATTGTGCTTAAGCTGTGTCAAGTGGAAGAATATGTGTGCGTGTTGGTGCGTGCAGCTTTGAGCACATGCGCGTGTACACATTTTTAGGAGGGCTTTGACTAAAAAAAACAACTTTCAACACAGATGGTGAAAAGCGATGCAGCTATAAATTAGAAGTTACAGGAGAGGCACACAGAGAAGAAGGTGGTAAAAAGTGAACGTCGAGTGGGCGTAGGGTGTCAGAGGAGCCAGGAAAAATGTTTGGCGCTAAAGACTATAACCATTTTGAGCTTTGATGAGGATGACTACGGGAAAAAAAATGTGAGAAAAAAGAGAAAATGTGAGAGAAAAAATGATATAGGCTTTACCGGTGGCAGCAACTGTGTACAACCATGCAGTAACCAGGCACAGCAGCTCGGTCACGCTTTGCATTTCTCCACGTTATGTAAACATATCTGTAGTAATGCACACAGCATTTAAAGACTTTGAAGGATGGCGCCTCTTTTAAGCCTCACCACAGCCAAAGAAGGCCCTGATAAAAGTATAAGGAATGGATTAATCAGTGTTTACTGCTGTGATATAAACATAACATTAACCAACAGCAAGAGCTAAATATTCAGTGGGATCACAGGGTGAATACATTAAGGGGAACTGGACCCGAGAGTACAAGATTCATTTAAATGAAACACTTCTCAGTGGCACATATGAGAAAGTAAGCACAAGAAAAAGAAGAAGTTTCTATTTTAGTGACCTTTGTGGATCATTAACTAATAATGATTATGAATCATTGCCTTGAACCGGTTAGCGTTACTCTAATCTCTATAATCATATAGTTACCATCTGCTCTATTAAATATACCTGTTCAATGGCTTATTAATGTAAATTAACGCCATTTTATGCATTTAGGCATGTAGACATCAAGATAACCTGCTGAAGTTCAAACTGAGCATCAGAAGGGGCAAGAAAGGTGATTTAAGTGACTTTGAGTGTGGCATGGTTTTTGATGGCAAATGGACTGGTCTGATTATTTCAGAAACTTCTGGGATTTTTTCCCCCACAAACATTTCTAGGTTTTATAGAGAGAACGGTTCAAAAAAGAGAAACTATCGAGGGAGCAGCAGTTCAGAAAGGCCAAACTGCTTCAAGCTGGTAGGAAGTTAACAGTAAGCCAAGTAACAATAGGGCTGGGCAAAACGATTATTTTCCGAATCGATGAATCTAGTGATTAATTTTTCAATGCATTGATTAATCTAATGATATATGTTACTGCTAAGCAGCTTAAATTAGTTTTGCATTTACGGAGGTTGGGTGTTTATTTCTGAGTGTGTGTCTACGTGGGGGGTGTCTGGATGAATTAAAGGGTAAAAACCAGCGTTAGTAAAAAAGTTGAAAACTTACGGTCGTTTTAAGATCGGCCATTTCATCCTTACAAAGCCGGCAAAGACTGAATCACTTCCTTTTCGGTTAAAATATCCCCATACTGTAGAACTGCGTGTTCGGGGGGCGTGGTTTGAGTCGACATTTTACCGCTACTAGCTGCCGTCATGTGTTTTTTTTGAAAGTGATGATGCATCGACGCAAATTTTTTACGTCGACGTATTTTACGCGTCGACGTAATCGATTGCGTCGACGCGTTGTCCCAGCCCTAAGTAACAACCAATGTATACACAACACGTCCTTGAAGCAGATGGACTACAGCAGGAGAAAACCAAACTGGGTGCTGTTCCTATCAACTAAAACCTAGCTGATAACGACTGGCTCCCCAGCCCTGCGAGACAATAGCTATAATTCTTTTATGATACATAAACTCATGACATACATAATAAAAGACTAATGTGGTCAACTTAGACATACAGCACTAACTGTGAGAACCAACCACGTGCCGTTCTGACCTTTTGTTTGGGAGGGCCAAAAGAAGATAGACAAGGACAGTTTACTTAAAGGGAGAAGCCTTAAACTGAGAAAGGCTGAAAGAACAGGATAGGCTGGGCTGGGATAGGAGAGCTAATATAGGATCAAGAAAACCTGGTAATTGTGTAAAACTACCCTGCTACAGTCCAACAATGAGATTTCTCCACAGCAGGAAATGGATATAATAGGTCTCCTTTAACATGTTCTCAGCCTGAGTAATACGAAGAAATGTGGGGGAAAATGGAGACGACAGGGGAAAAGTGTATCAAACAATTCAATAAGCTGTTTATTGTGAGCCCTGACCCTCCTTAGAACAAACAGCGTAGGGTGTATAGAGGCAATTTAATGCCCTTCAACCTGGAATAATGGTAGTCATGGTTGACTTAGTTTAAAGCTGAGACACTCATTACGGGGATGGACACTAGTCCACCTCCAGAGTATCAACAGCCACCACGAGGACTTAAATCAATAGTTTCAAGGGCATCAGTGGGACTGGTGAATAATAGGTTGCTTGTAACGGTGTGAAGGAGCCATAACATCCTCAACCGCACGTAACAGTCTTTTATCCCAAAATAACACCCAGGAGGGGTAAAGTGGGAAGAGTATTTAAAAGAGAGGAAGTTTGAGGAAGGTGTGATGGTTAATCTGACCTGAAGAGCGTCAAGTAAAGAGGTATATTAATGAAATAATTAAAGAAATAATTAACTGATAAACTGCAGTCCAAGCAGGCAGATGAGTTAACCTCCTTATAAGCAGTGAGTTTTTTTTTTTTCAGGTATCCTCTAACAAACAACTGTAATCCATTATTAATGTGCGTTTGATGCAAGGCAGACGCACACTTACAAACTCGTTGGGACTTACATATGAAAGCCATTCATTTCAATCTGACCAGTTAATTCAGTCTTTCTGAGGCTGAGCTGGGGGAGAAAATTATGGCAGACACACTGATAGATTACGTGATAGATCAGACCGTGCAGACAGGATAAAGTCCTTATCAAAGACACAGAAGAAATGGATGTAAGATGAATGTCAACTTTATCACTCGTTCAATCAAAATTAGAAGTAGATAATATTCATTAACCCCCCGGTGAGAGCACGACAACAAGGAGAAAGAAGAAATGTTATAAATCAGTGTGTGGAGTTTATGTTTTAAAAAATAAAATACAAATATATAATTTACTGATATCATGCAGTTCATACAGTTTCATACAGGGTGGTGTGGGCTTTAGGAAAACGATAATCCGAAGAACAATGTGCAGCCAAAACTGTAACGAATTATATATACAAAAAGATTCAACTGTTATTCTGACAGTTTATTACAGGCATATTTACCACACAGAAGTTAAGCTGTCAGTCTATTTGGTGAGCATCTGTCCATGAGCAGGCTGCTGCTTATTTATCGCAGGCACTTGTGAGTATTTACTAGTAGCATACAGTAGGTAAGAAAACCATTTGTATTATTGAGTTATTGTATTATTTATGGGATTTGAACTATTTGTCTTGGGCATCCTCATGGGGACACACATGTGAGTGCTCTTTTGATATAATAAACACTTCTACGAAGGTGTCACACTGTTGGACTAATCTATAGATGTTGGTAATGGGTCAAAAAAATGCAGCGATGCACCTGTCAGCAACCGCGAGGTTGAAAAATGCAGCCAGCAGACAAGGGCCATGTAATGAAATGTGCTATATAAATAAAATTGCCATTGCCAAGGGCCAAAAGCTGTAGTTCTTTTAATGGGCATTTGAGGCTGGCTTCAAAAATATTAACTCTTTACCCCTTGAAAGCCTAGTCTAGGAACAAGCATTGACGCTCTGTGCATTAGAAGTTAATGATGGTGGTCTCTGCCTATCCGGCTACCCTTGGAAAAACCCAGTTGTTCTAATGGTTGTCAAACTGTGTTGTTTTTGATATATACTAAAGTGTCAAAACTTGTTACTATGGGTAACAGGGGAGGTTGTCAGATGTCGAGTTTATAGGGGAAAGAGTTAAAAAGTTTATAGGCCTTGTACACATTTTTTTAACCTCTGCGGATAGTTTTTTTTTCTAACTGCAACTCAAACAGGGGTGATTTTCTTTTGAGTCATATATCTAGATACAAGCACCGGGGCATGGCTGCTTTGATTGACAGGTGTGCTGATGTGGAAGCTTTAGCCGATCAGTGTCTGCTTGGCCTCACTTCCACTACAAAATCAGTGAACTGGATCCATTTGGCCTGTTTGTGCTTCTTAAAGCATCAACACTGACAGCAAATAAGACTACTGTTTCTCATAAAAGTGGATGTTAACAACGCCTGAGCAAAAAATCATATGGAAAGACACACTTTCGCACAATGACAATCTATGGTCCGAATTACAATTCACCCCCCCCCCCCAGTTTATTTTACCTCCTGTGATTAGTAGTGTATATGATTAGCAACCCCCTGACAACCACCAGTTGCTAAGGAAAAAAGTACAAGTCTCTAACTGGTTGTTGACTGGTTGTTGGAGGTTGCTAGGTGAAAGTGAGAGAAACAACTCACTTTCAAAGTAAAAGTTTTGCCTTTTTAGATGTGTCACAAACAACTGTTGCCTTTTGCTTATTTCCCTTTGTTATTTATTTTTTGGTTTTTTAATGCTACATGATTCCTCATAAAAGCAGATCATATAATAAAATTAAGATTATCCATGATATAAGAGGGCCAGATCCTTGCATCAGCGTAACAGCTGATGTAAATATAAGTTTGTAGACAAGTAAATATAACTTAATTGAGTTATATATACTTGAGTTATAATTTATATAACAGTTAAATGGCAGACTGAGAAAAAGACTTTAAAAATTAAAAAATTCTATCATAGCTCCTGCTTTTTTTACACCCTTATTGCCCAGATTTTGTTGGATATTATGGTTGATTCATCCGTTCACTGTCAGAGGTGCTAATAGGGTGATGGTGGCATTATAGGTGACACCAGGCATGTGCCACGTGATGCTTTGTTGGTCAAACTCCAGCTCAGATTGTCACTGTGCTTACCCTTCATCTGAGACAGACGTAGGCGGCTGTCCTCTTGCTGTGAAACAGGCTCTGTCATGGCACAACAGTGTTGCAGCTGAGCCACCGAGAGCATATATGGACAGAAAACCGGCACAACTCCCTCTAGCCTACAGCGGATGCAAGCGACGCTAACCACAGGTGCTCGCCACCTGTCACAACTTCACTGGTTACTTTACACATCCCAGTGACTGCAGCACATGGTGCCCCAGGTTTCACTGGGAATTGGGATTTACATTAGGCTGTCTGGCATGGATTTGCACAGTTAGCCACAATCATCACCGCATGCTAACATAAAGGGATGGAAAGCGCTGACATCCAAGAAGCGAGAGTCCAGGCCTAGACGTTCAGGGGGTACGGCATAGAATCAGAAAGTTAAACTCAACAACACAAACAACAAGCAAACATGAAAGAGTGCTGTCGAGGACATGCGTCTCTGCCCTTGTGTACAGTACTAGATGTCTGAATGTGCTATTAACATTTAAAGGCGTTAACAGTTTTCATTGTCAATCAGTTTATATTTAAAAATAGACTATTTAAATACAAATATAAACAATATGTATATACATTTTAAATATAAATATCTGAGTATGGGGAACAGTCTTAGAGCTATATAAATCATCATTTATCACTGAAGATGCAGCAGAAAGATTCACCTATTCACCTACTGTCATCAAGGATTGAAGTTGACTATATTAATCAATTTAAGATTGTCTTGTTGGCACAAATTACTTTGTACAAGTCATATGGCTGAGGCAGGTATATATTAACTTTCAATACTTGTAAGACTATGTAAATGATGCTCACATGCCACCTACTCATAAGCATATGCCGGTCTAGGTGTGTGGCATAGGAGATGTGGGAAAAAGTTAACACAGAAACTATAAGAGAAAAACAAAAGAAATGACAGCGTGAAAAAAAAAAAGGTCAGATTCTGTGAAATCAAAAGCATCCAAAGAAAATTGACCAACAAGGCAAATAAAGGATGATTCTGCAAACTATAAGAAGCAGTTAATAATGACCTGGTTCAGTACCTCTTAATGTACCAAATCCCTGAAAATGCTTCTTTTAAACCGAGAGCTGTTGATATAAAATGACACGACTTTGGGGCGTAAAATTAATTCAGAAAGGATTTTTCCAAAAAGGGAACGATTAGGAGATATTTGACATTTTCAGAAGAGCTGCTTTGTTTTCTGAATCAAATACCAATATGCACCCACCAACTGGCACACATTGTTGTCTGCAAGAAGGATAAAACTGTCAATAATCTGCCGTCCATCCTATTTGAAGTGGCGTTCTCTCGCGAGCAAATACCTATTGAGCCTTCCCAGACTGCCCGGCTTTACAATAATGTGATGAAACATGCCAAAACAGCAGGCCATTCTTTGAGCACTCTGCACCATTTCCAGCATCCAGCTCTGCGCTCACTGTGTTAAATGTCACCTCATCAACTGCATTATTTACCTGGAACTGCAATCATTTTTCATTATATCCACATCTCGTCTCCTGAATGTTTTTTAGACTCTTCCCACACAAATTATTTTGTGCAACTGAGCAAAACGCGAAATATTTATTTTGTATGCCTTCGTATGCACGCGCTGTTTACTGACATCCAGCCTTTCGTCTTGAGACGCAAACTGCAAACAATGGAAATTATCTGAGCTCCGAATTGAGCCAGAAGGTAGATAGAAGCAAATTGAAATGCTCAGTATTACAATATACCTGGAGGTAAATACCATTTCTGCTGTTACGCACAGATTGTGCCTCAGAGGGGACAGACTGTGAAGACATCTGAGTGACATCTAAGGATTACCCCGCAGCTCAGTGGATATAAAGAGGCCAGAGCCCAGGCTCAAGTACAAGAAGCAGGGACTTTGAAGTGGCAATTAGGCTATGAGCTTTGCACCTAGAGCTTCCAAGGCTCTGGCCTCTCCACCTCAGTCAGTACATAAAGATGAGGTGTGGCAGCTTTGCTGACTGGATGCTGCTCCAGTTCCGCCTGTCCAATTAGCAATTTCTTCTCTCACCCCCCTCGAGGATTGGTCCCTTTCTGCCTGGCTTAGCTCACTTCATGTGCACCAGATCACCTACATGCATTTTATCCCTCAATGCTGCTAGCCATACACTCTATGCAAAAGAGTCTGCGCTTTGATATCGCCTGCAAGTTCTCGTTAGCCGTCCACATTTAACCTCCTACACGAAGCGCTTTGTTGTCCTGAAAGGGTTTTTTATTGCGGGCTCATTTACAACATCACCGTCACCACTCGCACCAGTATGTAGTGCCATTTATTTTCTCTTTTATGTACATATAAAAAGAGATCGCCACTGAAATCTCAAGCAAACAAGCGACTTTCAAGTTCAAGAGTGCTCTGACTTCTAAAAGCTTCTGATCAAAGGGTTCAATGGCTCGTTTAGCTCACTTGTCAGTTTTTACTGAGTGGTGCCGTTTTCCACCAGCCTCCATTTAAAAGGGGTCTTTTCTTTCGTTACTTGGTTACATATGGTAAAGATTGCATTTTATGTTTGCTGCCCTCGTTTAACATCAAGTGGAAACCTTATTCCAGCTCCGGCATACAAACGCGGTTTTATCTTCCACCTCACTAATGTATCACCTGCTCGAGGATTTCAGGCTAAAAGTTTTGTAGTGTTCACGGGGAAAGATAAATTGAATTTCCTGAGTGCTGTGATAGCTGCGTGTTGTTCGGGCTTCTCTTACGCTAATGATGCCTGTTTTTCCGCCGCAGCCGTGGCACTGAAGATTTGCATATCTCCAAAACACTGCAGAATAAGTGCATTTCCTTCTCGTCATCCCTCAGCCTGCATGCTATAGCTGTCTATAGTGTTTCCCAAAAAAGGAGCACATATTCCATGAAGTGGAAAGCAGAAGCCAGATGTCCATTACTGAGAGCAGTAGCATGGCCTCTTTGGACTGCGTTTTAGTTGGAAGCTTTTTACTCCCTTAGGTCTCATGACTGACACAGCTCATAAAGCACACACCCCCACACCCTCCGACCTTCAGAGAGAATACAGGACCCTACATCAGCTGCTGGCTTTCACAGGTCCACCTGAGTCTCCAACCTCTTCCACAGTTCAAAACAGCCGTCAGTGAGCCACTTAGCTCTGCAGCTACCACAAGCCGTAGCTGGACACCAATTCAGCTCTCCTTATTTAAGATCTATCGCTCCCTTCGCTGATGTCATGGCATCTAATGGACTCTGCTTTATTGACCTCTCTGTGAATATACAGTAACAGAGTACATGGCATCTATTTTCAAACCGCTATGAATAGAGATAATCATCATTCAGGATATGGGTGCGTTTCATTGACCCTCTCATGCTCAGAGGGGCATGTTTGCACTTCTTTACCATTAGTAGCCTGTCTGTTGATAAAGACAGATGGATAGATAAAGACTATTATGCTGATTATATCTACTGTATCTGTACAATCAGTGCATGTTCAGTCAAGCTGGATCGTGCCTTTTTTTTTTTTTTTCCAGTCTGGGTCAGTCGCTGTGATTCGGAGATAAACTCAGGTAGTGTCTCATGTTTAAGAGGTTTAGGATTTTTATTTTGCAGGTGATACAGGTGTAAAAGCAGGTTTCCATCAGCCACACAGAGCAAAGTTCAGTTCCCGCTGGCGCTTGTTAATGCACATACTCTTTCTATCGCTATAGTCTGAAAATCCACAGAAACATCTGCAAGCAGCTCACTGCACTACAGCTGCTGAAGGAGCTGCACGGTTCCAGCTTTTTGTGCGTTTATTGTTTTCACACTTTCCCGCTGATCTAAGAGTGGCAAGAACTTTTATTTATTGTTACATAATTTAATAAAATGAAATGTAGTGCTGTATGAAATAGGTTCTATCAAAGGAGTTGATGTGTGGAGTGCTGAAGGATGGACCCAAATGCAGGACACGGGATGTAAATAACAATAAAAAACCTTTTATTGAAGTCAAAGATGCACAAGTTCTCAGAGGAAGGCATAACAGACACTTTAACAGCAGACAAAGAGAAGATTACTCTATTCTAGTTTTAATTGCCTTTAAAAAGCCATCGCCAAGTCGACAGGTCGCAGTGAGAGAGCTTTCCAGAGTCTGCGGGCCACTGTTGTAAAATCTCTGCCTAGTTTTCAGCCTGACCACAAGGTATGGATGCAAAGTTAACTAATGTACACTGGTGTGTGTCCATGCAAAGCTCTAAAAGAACAATAAGTCAACCCCACAATCTTAAAGTGGACTCTGGAGTTGATGGAGAGCCCCTGCAGCTGAATTAGCAACACTGTGTCACGCGAGTACCTAGAAGGCAACACGCAGATGCTCCAAGGAAGTTTTGTTAAGATGAGTAAACAACGAATTACAATAATCCAGACGTGACGAGATAGAGGCATGAATAACAATCTCCAACTCAGAGCGTGACACAAACAGAGACCAGATATCACAGTGCAACAATAAAACTAATCAAGCAAGAAGCAATGCTGAAAATTGCTAGAATTGTAATGAAATCAGAGCAGGAATAAGAACAAAAATCAAACTAGCATTAATTCAAAACGTCAAACTCAAATACAATGTCTAAGATTTTAATCGCCTAAATCAACAAAAAACTACCATGACATCTTCATCCCACTGTTTTTGATCATTAGGCCAACACAAAAATGAATGCAACACCACTTCCATTACTTAATGCCATCTTATTTGCCTGTAGGCCTACGGCCAGTACCGGCCCCATGTCTGGCCGATATATTGGTGTATCCCTAATGGAAAGGGCAGTTATGACAAGCAAAGGAAGGAAAGAAGACAGCAGCTGGGAGGAAGGCAAACCCAGTAACTGAAAGCCAAAGCCTGCCTTTGTCATTGTTTATCACTTGTGGCTGTGAAAATGTATCCTGACATCTATTTATCACTGTATGTTTTAGAATCAGTTTGAAAGAAATCCTGAATTTGAATACGTAGCCATCTTTCCCGCTGTGCGGATATGAAAAGCTCAGTGAGGCCGTCTGTCCTCGTGCTGCAAAGTGAAGCCCAGCCAGTTGTTTTAAATGTGGGAGAACGTGGAATTGAAAACTCAGGAGTGCTGATGTGTGAATCTATTTTGTCTCAGTCACACACTGAGACACATGTGAGCAGCAATAGATGATGTTTTTTTATGACTCGCTTCCAGAGCCACCTCTCTCACTGGGCATCTGCCGATAAGCCATAAATCATGAGCTCTCTTGTATTGTCAGCCTCTCCTCCTCCTCCTCTTTCCCCCTCCTCCCTTCACTTTCAGGCTGTCACTTAACAAGCTGTGACACAGTGACAGTGATGTGTGTGCATCTGAGTGATGCCTGGCTCCACTCCTTATTGGAAAGGTATTGAAACGCTCCAGCATGAAAGGGCTGCTGATGAGATTGTATTTCTTAGGTTTGTATGAGAATGTAAAAAAAAAAAAAAGGGAGCTCTGCTCGGCTATTCAATTAAGCGCGGTGAGAGAAATCCCTGCTTTCTTTTGGGTTGCACCCTTTGACAACATGATTTACTGTGGTGTACAATGTCCTCCATGTTTCTATTTTACACATGTTGAAGAAAATATCTCTACGTATGCCAAAAACCATCACTCACATTAAAAAAAAATTTCTTTCCACCTCTCTGTATGTGTGTGTGTGTTTGTGCACAGGCTCAGTGTCCCTCAGTGTGTTCCTGGTCTCCCTTGCAGTGACAGTGTGTGCTGTTTGGCTGGTGGCTCTTTGTGGCGTCTGTGGTTGGTGTCAGCGCAAGCTGGTGAGTTTACACACACACACACACACACACACACACACACACACACACACACACACACACACACACACACACACACACACACACACACACACACACACACACACACACACACACGCTTCCCTAACAGATACACTGTAGCTTCCAGTCAGATTTGTTGCCACCCCATTATCCTTCAGTAATCAGAGAGCCTTAAATAAACAGTGCGGGTTTGTAACAAAAAAAAAAAAAAAAAGAAATTTCAGAGCATCATCAAAAAAGTACAATGTGTGCAGCTATTAGTTAGAAAGTCTGTGCAAATATTTTGTGCAGTCTGGTTTTGTTGAGAAATTTCGAACGCAACAATTATTTATGTGGATGGATTAATTGTGGACTGAAATACAGTATTGCAAGTAGTAGTCTTATTATCAACAGTATCAGCAGCTATCGCTACTTGACTGTTAGTGTTGACTTTGCTTCTAGCAAGTTCAATTTTCTTCTTAATCACTTATTATCATCGCTAATTGTCTAATTACAATATTCCTGTGAGGTTAGCCAGATAGCGAATAAAGCATAAGCTCCCTGGTTCAGAAGTGACTGGAGACTTTTCCAGTACACGCACTAGTATTCAGCCCTTGCTGGTCCTAAGCCTGGATAAATGGGAGGATTGCATCTGGCATTAAAATCTGTGCCAAGGTATATATGTGGCTCGATTTTTCTGTGGGAAATAACAGAGGAGATGAAAGTTGTAAATGCAAATTTTACATTACTAACTAGAACTGGAAATTCAACAAACATTTCTAACTTTTTTGATGGTAGAAATATCTGCTGCTGAAGCTATAATTTTACTTTTCACCTCACAGGAATATTGAAATTAGCTTAACAAATGTGAGTTGCCAAAACTCTTGGAAACAACAAGGTTTTGAAAACTCGCTATGTCTTATTATTTTGAGTTTGCTCATCACCCCTTTCCCCCTAAAACTGGATTATTAATGATTTTACAGTGTACTGTATTAACTACACCATTAGGTTGATCATGCTAATCAATCAATATGTAAGTAGCTGAATCACTGTATCTGGATTAGAATGAATTTTACCTAGCTTTTTTTAACAACTATTCATGGTTAGATAGTTCAATAGTTTTGATACTGTTTTGAGATTCTTCCACTCCTGTCATTCACTCTGAAGTTTATCAGAGTGAATGACAGGATCACGAGATGGTCTCTAACTGAACAATAAAAAAAATAAGTCATTCATATATTTGCAGTGAATAGACGTCAAACTGAATATTTGTTGTCTTGTGAACAATACAGCTATTTTAAACTCAAACAGTTATGCAATAGAACGTACTCTGTGAAAAGTTTAAAAAGAAAGTATGTATTTAATGGGACCAACTTAACAACTTAAAGACATTTGAAAAATAAAAATCCCAAAAGGTTAAGCAAAAAGTTTAATCCCAAACAATGTTTGCAATGTTTTTGTAAAATGTTACTATGGAGTATAAGCAGTTTTCAATATAAATTTCAAATAGCATGGACACATAAAAACACACCCTTGTAAAAAGCAGCATTATAGTGATTTGTCAAAAAGGGGGTATAAGATACAACAGAAAAACTATTTGCCACAAAAATACATTTAACTGAACAATTGTGTGCAAATAAACAGCTTTGAGGAGAAAAGGTATCAGCTAACAAAAAGGATACCAAAAAAGAAAACATAAAGGAACAATTAAAAGAGTATGGCCGCAAAGTGAAAACATTTGAAATAGCTAGCTTAAACTGTGGCTATGAAGCATTAGCTAGCAGTATGGCTAAAACAATGAAACTGCCAGCTAAAACTATTGGACAAACCATTCAGATAGTTTGCTAAATATTATGATCACTTGTTAATGGAGTATTAGTTGATGGAAAATGAAAGAGATATGTGGTGGAAATAGTTAGCCAGTATTTATACTTAAATGGCTAAGACAGTTCGCTAACAATCTGATCAATATTTTCGCTAAAAGCAAACAGCTGAACGTAATCCCCATCCACTCTAAAATGAATTTTAATGAGGTGGTGTTGATGAAAGGGCTGCTGAGTCTGACAGCCTGCATGAGTACATTAGATGAAAAAGGTTGATAAACACTGTAGTAGGGTACTAATTAACCTCCTAAATATTAACATCTCAGCATTTGTAAAGTGTGCTGATACAGCGTCAGCACCAGTCCACTCGATGGGAAGAACCAGATCAAAAAGACTGACCTCTGACAGAGGGCATGTCATCGTGATTATGTGGTATGAAATGTGATTGATTAAAGGGAGGCAACCACTCTTTAGACAGACCGGTATTCTTTTTTTTTTATCTTTTATATTCACATGCCTCTAAAGTTAATTGATTTCAGGTTCATCCTGTGCTTGTACAACCGAGGAACACGGGTCACCCATTTCAAATTTATTGTTGGCTCCAACTCCTACTTATTTGAGCTCACCATCACACTGCTGTTAAACTTACTGGTCCACAGATGGCAGAATTTGGCACTGCAGCAGGCTCCGCACACCACATGCCTCGCTACATAATATCATTTGTATCGCCAGCAAGGTGACTGTATCTAGATTACTTCTTGATGCCATAACAACATATAGGGAGGAAATGATCTGTGCTGAGATGCAACAGAGGTACAACACAGGCTTTCTATTGTTTGCTTCAGTGGAACATCACATTATATTTGATATTCCACTTTAAAGTAAATGGAGCAGTGAATGACTCCCAGTTTTCTGCTGTGGATGGAGGTAGTTCTGCTGCCACTACCTTGGAAAGTCCCTGAGGTCCTCTCCAGAGCACTGCTGTAAATGGATCTTATTTTCATCCTGTGAAACTGCTGTGCAGCGGCCACAGAGGAGCAGGAGGCTGGAATAGGGGACCCATCTTTCGGCCTTATGACCCTGTGTGGGCAACTGTCCTTACACCACAGTTATTATAGTTGTTTTTTTATAGTTCTTATTTTTATTGTTTTCAGGAGCTTATTTATAGCAATAAGTTGGATATGTTATCATCTATAAAACAGAAAGCTCATTTTCTTTTTGCAAATGTCATGCTTTCTAACAAGAACAAGAGTAACGAAGAAGGCCGCCAATATCACTGACTTATTTTAATTTTACATTACAATCAAGCTGTTAAGCGTATATTTGATTGGTGGGAAGAAGGCCAAGAGGCATATACTCACTGGCCCGTTTTTTTTTAGGTTTACCTGCTTGATAACGCCAATGGCATGGCAGCAACTCAGTGCATTTATACAAGGTCAAGATGGGTTGGTCTGAGTATTTCAGAAACTGATGACCTGCTGGGATTTTCCCCACACTAACACCTCTACAGAGAAAATGTTCAGTGAGCGGCAGATCTCTGGGTGAAAATACTTTGTTGATGACAGAGGTCAGAGGAAAATGGCCAGACTGCTCCAAGCTGAAAGGAAGCCAACAGGAACTCAAGTAATCACTTGTTACAAAGGTTTGCAGAAGAGCATCTCTGAAATGATAGCACATTGAACCTCGAATCGGATTGGCTAGAGCCACAGCAGACAACACTGGGCACCAACGACTCCAATTCACACAAAAAAAACAAATAAACTATTGAGTACTGGAAAAATCTGATCTGATGAGTCTTAATTTGTCCTTTAACATTCAGATGGTAGGGTCAGAATTTAGTGAAAACAACATTAAAGCATGGATCCATCCTGCCTTATATAAACTGTGCAGGCTGGTCATGGTCTAATGGTGTGCAATACATTTTCATGGCTCACTTTGGGCCCCTGAGTGGAAACTACCTGAGCATTGTTGCCGACCATGTCAATCCCTATAAGACCAGTGTACCCATCTTTTTAAAATAACACACCATGTCACAAAGCTCAGGCTAATTAATCTCCAGCTAGTTTCTTGAACATAGCAGTGATCTCACTGTACTCAAATGGCTCCACAGTCACCAGATCTCAATCCAGTAAAGTACCTTTGAGGAATGGTTCCAGCACCTTGTTTAATCTATGCAATGAAGAATTAAGATAGTTCTAAAGGCAAAAAAATGTGTACCTAATTGTGTCTGGTAAGCGTACAGCTTCAACCAAATTCAAGATCTCAGTCATTACTTTAAACCCTCCGTTATTTTTGTCATAACGCCACTAAATATGTAGCTAAATCCAGGGTTCAGGGAAAAGAAACAATTGAACAGTCTATTTGCAGGAAAACCAGGAAACAGAATCTATCTTTGAATAGTCAAGTTGCCCCCTTATAGCAGCTTAGCGGGGAGAGTATGGGGTGGAAAATGGGCAGGCAGATTAGAAACTGGAAAGCATTTTTTCCCTCAGCAGGTAGCAACCAGCTTGAGAGCGCAGGTGAGCCGAGTTTGAAGGAGTAGTCCTGAAACTTTCCACAGGGCAAGGAAATTCAGAGAGGAGTTTCCAGCTGTCTTCGCACCAGGCAACTCACTAGAGAAACGGAAGAGAAAGGTTAGGAATTTCACGGAGAAAGGAACTATGAGAAACCACTACAAACCCTGATTGCCACTGGAAACTGGAAGAGGCAACGATTCCGCTCGAGCCGGTCTTTAATACTGCATCCTTGATGAGTTGATGAGAAACAGGTGCACAAGCTCCAGAAAACTAGGAAATCCAGCTCACTGCTCCACCTGAGAGGTGACAGAGAACCAGGCCTGACACGAGGGTATTTATCAAGAGGAAAATAGATATGAATTTCTGAAGGCTAAAGATGTAGGCTCATATAAACAACAAGACTTTGTCTAAACTGACAAACCTAAAAAACTGTACCTCAGACACAGGATGACCGTCTCATTTGAGATACCAATTTACGTACTTATGTTTTTTCTTATCTGTACATCTTACACTGTTTACATCAGAGTGTGTGCTTTTGTGCGTGTGTGTGTGCAGTGGCGAGGGGTTATACAGAGTGGCATTAAGATGTTAATTAAAGCCTTTGTAGTCTTTGGACCACTTATTTTGGGAAAAATGTCAGCCGCCCACTGGTGTGAAACCACATTAAACGCAGCTGGTTAATGTACAAAATAATTAAGTGTGACTGAGATGAATGGTGGTCATTTCCATTGATGAGAAACTTGTTATTGATCAAAGAGCGCACTTTGACGAAGCACAAAAACTACTAATCTTGTTCAAAATCATTTTCCCACATTGTGTTATCTTCCAAATGCCTATTTTGTATACGGGGCTAACAACAATGAAGGCTTGGCAGCTATATAATCTGTTCTTCTAACATAAATTGTGCGACAAAAGGTTTCCGCATCGTCTCTTAGCTGGAGCTCTTTATCTCTGTTATTTTCCATGGCAGCGCTGTATTGCCTGAAAGCGTGAGTAGAGTGCACATACAGTATAATTTGCTTTATCACAGTAACTTCCAACTAAGCCCTGTTATTTTAAATACCTTCAATATATGGTATGGTACAAAATCACACAGGCCTTTTTTTTTAATTTTTTTTAAATCACATAATACTGTCATTAGGAAAAAGTGCTCAGCATTCGGACATTTGATGCTCATTTTATCTAAAGCTACCACAGGCCAGTCCATGTCTAAAAGTCTAAGTTTTGATATTTCTGAGTGTACTCTTTGACAGTGTCAGCTTTCATAAAAACAAATGTTTGCCTGAAGCTTCACGTGTCAGTTGCGAGTGGGCCCATGCCACTTTTGCTTATGATTCATAGGTTAATAGACAAGACATTTTGGGCGAGTGTTGCTTTCGGTGTTTTAGAGCTGGCAACCAGTGCAGTGGGTTTTTATTTAAAAAGTCCTCATGTGCAGTCATCCTGAAGCCTCCTTCTTGCTTAGCTTTCTGTTATTTAAGCCCCCTGGAAGTATTACAAATTGAATGCTTCTCCTTAGGCAGTCTCTTTGCTCATGGCTGTTTATAAACTCGCTGGCATCAATTTATATTTTTTGAACATCTGCTTTTTTTTAGTCATGTTTTAAAGTAATTATTCTGTACTCTTCCATCCTGACAACGAAAAGAAAGTACAGATGATAATGCAGCGATGAGCTCGTGCGATGGGAAGCTGAGGACTGTCAGCGGGGGCTTGTGTTGTAGGTGTTGGGAGAGATTTTGAGATATCAGAGGTGATGCAGCTAACATCTGTTTGGGCAGCAGTGGCTGTTTGGCATTCAGAAACTCTCCGCCTGCTCCTGTGAGCCCTGTGCCGTTTGATCCATGACATAGTTGTGAGTGAGGTTGAGATTGGACCTGACCACAGTCGCAGCCTGATTCAGTCCCCGTTGGGCTTGTATCAACAACATTCGGCACTTTGCTTGCATTAAGTGGGTGTCAGGAGTTCACAGCCGTTAATGGGATGATAGTAATTGCGTTCATCGGAGGTGGGGGAAGATGTGAAAATTGATAATTGCAGAATTTCAAAAGAAGAATTGTCACAATCATCGGGGAAATTACAGTAACTGCCCAGTATGTAAACGTTTGGATTCTTGACCTGCCACGTTCAATGACAGAAAGTGGTGCTGGTTCTTTCTGTATCTTATCTTTCTGCCATTATATATACTTCTTCATGTCAGAAAATACTACAGGTACACATACGTATATAAAAATGTTTTGACAGATGCTAAAAACCCAGTGATCACTTGATGATTTAGCAGCAGACGACCATTTTAATAGTGCACTCCTCTCTAATTATGGTGTGATGTGGGTAATATTGAGCGAGCATGTAGACTCTTGCTGCCTGCTAATTCACAGCAAACAAACACAGCTGGGTGTTGGAAGGCAGTGCACTGCCAGCAGAGACAGAGAGAGTGGTAGTTTCACTCAGTCTCCTCTCATGTGTTCCTTCAAGAAAACCCTCAGCTTTACCCTGGGCAGTCCAACATCAAGCTTTTGTTCACTCGTCTGCACTCGCTTATCTGATTGAGTAAATACAAAAAAAACCCAAAGAGAATCTGCAAGTTAACAAGTAGTAGTTAATAATTCATAATAGCCTGTACTGTCTTAATTTGCATTGTTTTCGACAAAAATAAGACAAAAGAGGACGTAGCTAGCTGAACAACAAGAAACAACAAGTTTTACAAATTAGATTATAAAACTCTGTTTTGGGTAAGATGGCTAATTAAAAGGGTACAGTAGAGTCAACATCGAGTCTACAAACAAAGAATGGGTTGCTCTGAAATCAGAGTGGGGTCAGCGGATGCAGAGACGCTACAGTCAATCACTACAGACGTCCAAAGTTCACGTGGCTTTCAGATTAGCTCAAGGACAGTGTGTAGAGAGCTTCGTGGAATGGGTTTCCATGGCCAAGCAGCTGCATCTAAGTCTTTCATCACCAAAGGAAATTCAAAGCGTCGGATGCAGTGGTCTAAACCATGTTACCACTGGACTCACTGGCGAGCAGTGGAGACATGTGTTCTGGAGGGACGAATCGCGCTTCTCCGTCTGGCAGTCAGATGGAGTAATCTGAGTTTGGCTGTTTCCAGGGGAACGGTACTTGTCTGACTGCATATGCCAAGTTTAAAGTTTGGTGGAGTGTTATAGTGTTGGGGTTGTTTTTCAGGAGTTGGGCTCAGCCCCTTAGTTCCAGTGAAAGGAACTCTTAATGCTTCACCATACCAACATTGTGGGAACACTGTGCAGATGGCCTCTTCCTGTTTCAACATAAGTGCACACCCATGCACAAAGCAAGGTCTAACATCAAGCCTTTTTTGCGAGTTTGGAGTGGAAGAACTTGACTGGCCTGCACATAGTCCTGACCTCAACCTGCCAGAACACCGTTGGGATGAATTAGAGCAGAGACTGCAAGCCAGGCCATCTTATCCAACATCTCATTTACAAATGACCTGTTTCTGACAGTATAATAAAATGACAACAATAAATAAGAAACAATAAAATAGCTCAAATTGTCTAATGCTTACATGGTCATATCATTATATTGAACTGTAAATAATGTAAAAGTATCATATACAAACTTCCTCTTCTCAACAAAAGGGAATCCAGTGTTCAAGACATTGAACAGATGGTGAAGTAATGTTACAGACCTCAGCACAGCTTTCATTCATGAAAGACTGCATGTCTAGAATGAATAATTAGCCAATAGTTGACATATCTGCTGGTTTTCCTTAATATATTTGCCCAAATTTAATAAGTGACAACTCAAAAACAAAAAAATTGATAGGGCTACAGATAAGAGTTATGTGGAACAGTTTTGAAGTTTTAATAAGCTTTCTTATCCTTGGTCCCCCATCCAGAGACAAAACCACAGCAAATACTAACAACCAATGAATGAATAACAGCATCAGAGCAACGAGCCAATGACAGCGATTCTACTAAACCTGTTGTAAAGCTTTTAAATTCCAATTTTGCAATATTTAATGCAACAGAAATGAATCAAAGCAAAACATCCACAAAGGTTATAAACAGGGCGGCTCTTCATTAGGAATGAAAAACAAACTGAGGCATCCAGTATTGAGATTCAGTATTTTGCTAATGTCACCTCAGTCAATTTATTTTTCACCCAATAAAACTTAAAGCCATTATTTTGGCCTAAAGAACTTGCTGTCTTGAGAATGGATTGCATTAGTCCTCGATAAAAAGACCTCCAAACATGGCTTCAACAAAACTATGTTTCATTTGCAGAATTGAGGGGACAAACTGACAGGCGCTTGCATAATCTGCAGCAACATAAAGTGGCACAATAAAACTTAAAAGCACAATGCATCCAAAAAACTCAGGATTTAGTGCTCGCTGTCACTCTTGAACTCTTTTACTGGCATTAGAACGATATATTACAAAATGACCTGTGTTTCCATCAGTAAAGTTTCTGAACACAATACTAAAATTAATTGAGACAGCTGAGAGAACCCATTGCTGATAAAGAACAAGACACTGCCTATTTATTCAACCAAAAGTATTATTTTACTTTCAATGCTGATTATGTAATATTTGAAAATGTTTGTTAATTGCCTAATTACTCTTATTTTGGAGAGCCTTGGGTTCTTAGTTCCTCTACGTCCTGCTCTACAGCCCTTCTATATTCCAATAATTTAATTTGTAACCTGCTCTGCTGCAGTTTGATTGTTAAAACGTATTAGTGGATTGGTTTTTTTCTCTAAGTGGAGCCTCAGTGCAATTTGGGTATCTCTTATTATTGCTTCATCATAAGAGTTGGAACAATTATGAAGTAATGGATCAGAGCCAGACGCCACTCAATACTATGATCGTTGTAAACTCCCTGCCATTAAAGAAGAAGAGAAAAAGCAATTTTTTTTTCTGCTGCCATTTGAAGTATTGACTTCATTTTCTTCATTATTTCTCGTCTCATGTCTGTGCCGTCGTATTCATCACTATTTTTGTAGCCTCCACGCCTCCCATGAAGGCAGAAGCAGAGTGTTTGCCATCCATTCTTGTGAATGAGTTGGAGGAAGAGTGAAGAGGAGATGGATTTGAAGCTGTGCGTGTGTGTGTGTGTGCATGTGCACGGAAAGACAGATGCGTATGTGTCACTCAGTGCCCACTGCAGAGTGTTCGACTCTTTCCTTGTTTTCACATCCAACCCTCTCGGGACTATCTGTCACTCATTGCTTCACTCAGTTCACTATTTGCACCTGTCCCCCCTCCTCCCATCTCTTTGTCTCTCACGCTGTTCTGCGCTGCTTTTGTTTTCGCTCCTTTCTGGTAGCCCTCTTCTATTTCTTTTCTTTTCTTTTTTTCAAATTTGATTTCTATTTTCAGCACTCACCCCTCTTTCTGTACTGGACTCTCACTCATCATCTGTGTCTTCCCACCTTCCTGAAAATTTCACGATAGCGTTGAATGATGCATGAGTTTCCTTTGATAGTTTGTCCTCGCTTCACAGAAATACAGACAGTTCTGCCTTCCCAGAAATGATCATTCAAGAATACCGTGTTTACCTATGTGCAAGTATTTGCATAGGGAATGGTGTAAGAAATTATAATCGCTGGTTTTAGGTATCTAGCCAGCATGTCATATCAGAAAAATGTGCTTTAAAAGTTCATGAATAGGCTGAGGACATGTGCTCAGTACAGGCCTGTAAATAATAACAGCTACTTCTTGTATGCAGCTGTCCAACTAGTCATCCTGTCAGATCAGTCTTTATTTATTTAGGGACCTCTCCAATTTAGGTTAGCACTGATTATAAAATAGATGAGTGGCTTTGTTTCACTGTGTGCAATGGATATTATCAGTAGAGCTGTGTGGGCTTTATCATTTTTTCGCAGCGGTGTTATTGTCAACACTGGCTTTGTAACTGGTTCAACAGGATCCAAAGCCACAGTGTCAGTTTGCCTGCTGGGGTTCAGGATATAGATTCTGACACATTTGCATTTCCATATAGACTCGCTTTGTCTGAGCATTGATCATGCAGAAGTGAGTCAGTCCAGAGGCAGTCAGAATATGTGGCTGATTTTTCCTTCAGTGTTAAGAAAACAATTATGATCAGTTTTCTTAACACTGAGATGTGATTTTAAAATGACTTATTATTGGAAAAATACACTCACCAACCACTTTTAGATGTAGATTTGATCTACCTTGGTAGTACTGGGTACTGGGTACTGGGGGCCATTATTTAAAAGGTGCCGGAAACATTCCTCAGATATTCTGGCCCATGTTGACCTGATAACATCACATAGATTTGACGAATGCATATCCATGACGCTAATCTTCCATTACTAATTGGTTTGTGATCTGGTGACTGTGGACTGATTTGAGTACAGTGTACACACCGTCACGTTCAAGACACCAGTTTGAGAAGACCTGCTCTTTGACATAGTCTGCTATGTTCAGAAGATGGGCCCACTGTGGACATAAAGGGATGGACATGGTAAGTAGCAATACTCATGTAGGCTATAGCATTCAAAATATACTCAGTTTGTATTAAAGGATCCAAAGTTCTGCCAAGGAAATATCCTCCAAAACCAACAGACGCCCCACCAGCATGAAATGTTGTTACAAGGCAGGACTGATCCGTGCTTTCATGCTCTTTGCGCCACATTCTAACCCTGCCATCTGAACTGTTGCAACACAAATGGAAACTCATAAGACCAGACAACCATTTTACGATCTTCTAGTTTTTTTGTACTCGTTGGTGCCCAGTGTGGTCTGCTGCTGCTGTAGCCAACCTGCTTCAAGGTTCAATGTGCTATCATTTCAGAGATGCTCTTCTGCAAACCTTTGTAACAAGTGATTATTTGAGTTATTGTTGCTTTCCTATCAGCTCGAAAGCAGTCTGGCCATTCTCCTTTGACCTCTGACGTCAACAAGACATTTTCACCCAGAGATCTGCTCACTGAATATTTTCTCTTTTTTTGGGAGATTATATGTAAACCCTGGAGATGGCTGTCTGGGAAAATCCCAGGAGCGCATCAGTTTCTGAACTTCTTCCACCAGCCCATCTAAACCCAAAAACTGTCAAATTCAAAGTCTCTTCAATTAACAAAGGAAGACAGAGGACTTAAATACACACGCGGGAGGTGATCAGGGGAAGTGGGAACACACGTGGAAACAGCTAACTGAAATGAACATAATGGGGAAAGTGAAACAAAACACAATGAGCAAAGAACACAAAACTCTTTCAAAATAAAACAGGAAACATTGAGACGTAGACATGACAACACATGCTTGACAGACCTGAAACACATGACAGACTAGACAAGAAACCAAACACAGAAACCAAGGAGGCAGATGATGAATAATGGCTTGCCTAAAACTCAACTAAACCCTAAATAAGAATAACACAAGACCTTATATTCACCTAAGATAAGAACCTCAAAAATAGAGAATAAAACTCAAAATGCTGGGTCAGAGTCCCTGCCCGTGACAGACATTTTCTGTGTGAGTTTTATTTGTATGCTTTGTGGAGAAATTTAAATAAATGTTCGATTCCTACTAGAGCAAAATGTTACAAGAGGTGTTGCAAAATTTGTGCAAAATGTATTTCCTGGGATGGAGAATCCTATCCATCCTATCCTTGATGCGTATCAGAGCATCACTTTCAGAGTTGCATTCACTGTATTTTGTGGCGTAGGGACATTTCAGACTGATCTCCCCCCTTATTCCGCTTTCAGCAAAGTGTCAATAGAGCTTACCTTCAGTATGACATATGTGAAACAACTTTAACTGTAATGAGCTTTTCCAGAAGAATGCCCACAGCCGACCTTACTTTTTGAAGCTGCCATTATTTCCATGGTTACCACAGGTCATGCACTAGCTGTTTAAAATAAGGCTTTTGCAGGACTTTCAAGAGGCTTCTCTGCAACACCCAGCAGATTACCTTAAAGAGGCAATTGCAAATTTTTAGGGTGGTTTGAATGATAATCATAGTCAGAAATGGTTCTCCACTGCAGTTTTGATTTGACTTTGATTAGTGTAATCAATTGACCAAGAAGTAATGGACGAATGGCACGGTGTTCCTGAGAAAACAGCAGAGGCATTCGCATTTGAAATTAGTGCAGCAAAACCACAGCTTCAAAGGACAAATCTAAGCTAACCTTTTGTTTCTCGGCTTTCTGTCATCCCCTCCCTCCGCTTGGCTCAAGGGGGAGACGAATAAACCAGGAGTGGAAACAACAGACACTCCAGTCTCATAGTCATAGTCAGAAATGGCTCTTCACCGCAGATTTGATTTGACTTTGATTAGTGTAATCAGGAGACCGTGAGGTAAAGGACTGATGACACAGTGTTCCTGAGATAACAGGAGAGGCATTTACATTTCATTTTAGGACAGGAAAAAAACACGGCTTCAAAAGGAGAAATCTAAGCTAACCGTTGGTTTTTATTATTTTTCTGTCATCCCCTGCTCTTGGCTCAAGGGGAAGAGGAATAAGCCAGGAGTGGAAACAGCAGACACTCCAGACTCGGCACGTGGGCGAGGGGAGAAGAAAGCCATCAAGTAAGTGCCTGGTAACTGGTATGGGTAGAAAAATCTGGTGATAATGAAGTCCATTTGGTTCAGCTTCAAGTCCCTCGATGTACACTACAAAAAAAAAAAAAAAAAAAGAGCCCACGTTGTTCTATCCTGAAGAGGGCAATCTCTACAAGAGCATGTTCAGGAGACATTAAATGAAAGGTTAGTGATTTAATCAGTAAAGATTATTTCTGCATTATCT
This sequence comes from Pelvicachromis taeniatus, assembly GCA_015108175.1. NCBI lineage: Eukaryota > Metazoa > Chordata > Actinopteri > Cichliformes > Cichlidae > Pelvicachromis > Pelvicachromis taeniatus. The sequence continues at coordinate 27,581 of VURO01021531.1, forward strand.
TACCTGTGAAGCTTTTGGCTGGACAAGCCTGCTCCTGCACTTATGTTATTGGATGTAAGACAGGTCTCCTTTAAGTGCCGCACATCTGCATCACTTAAGACGGTTCAGGGTCAAGTAAAACAAAGTGTGTGTGGGGGGGGGGGACTCGAGCATTCACAGTGAAATGCTCAGGAGGATGTTTTTTTCTAACATATCTTGCAGGGCTCAAACTAGTTTTAAGGTATTTTCTGTTCTTGATAAAACAAGGATAGAGGTCAGTACCAGAAAATGTCAGATTCATAATTCAGAGTATTTCACTTTATTCCACAAAATGCCTCTGTTAACCTGCTCACCACTACTTTTCTCCTGTAGCCCGATTTTGCTCCGGCTTATTTTGCCATGTGTACGCCGTGTTTATATTTTCCGTTTGAACGGTTTTGAGCACTAAAGACGAGCTTCTGTGAATGTATCCTGACTTGGGTTGTTTTTAACTCTTAATTTCTTGCATTTTCTCTCTCGCTGGCTCCAGCAGCATCGCTGTGCTCTGTTGATCATTTCAGCTTTGAACTCCTTCTCTTTGTGTATCGCCTTTCTCTCCCGCTCTGTCCCCCGCGCTACAGCTCTGACCACTGCTGTGTGATTTGTATGACATCAGTGATTCTGCTCACCTTTTTCTCCCCTTCTATGACTGGCTGCAATTTACCTCTCTGCCTTCTGTCTCATGTGTTCACGCTTTCTCACTGCTCACGCAAAGGACGGGGCCAGACTTTTTAATGTTTACTCAAATGTCTCTCATCAGTGGTATCATGCTTAATGAACAGACTGTAATCACATGCTGTATGTATTCATCAGAGTATAATTCTTCTCTTGCTCTATCTCCTTTTTTTCTGTCTCTGTGTCTTTGCTACAGTACATTGCTATGAAAAGCTTTTGGTGAATGCCTTTTTCCTCCAGGCTGCTGTTTAAAAAAAACAAAAAAACAACAACTATTATTTTTTTATTTACTTATTTACTTTATTTTTCAGTCACACCACTATGGTGGCTTGTTTACTTCAGATAGAAAAGTAGAAATAAATCTGGACTTGTTTTGTTTCAAACTCCCATTTGACGCAGCTCTAAGAACAACCCTCTTCTTCAAACCAAGCCTCGCATCGTCTCCAAAACGAGGAGCGGCTGTTGGGAATGGTTGGTTGGTGCCAAGGCTGTCCATAGTTGTGTTGCTCTGACCTGTCTCTCTCTCTGGCCACAGTGATCTAGACAGAGACTTTTGGAATAACAATGACAGCAGCACAGTGCAGCAGAGGTGGAGCTCCTATCCGCCCAAGGAGTTCGTACTAAACATTTCTCCCTATGCCCCATATGGAGATCCGCGCCTCACGCTCAAGTGAGTCTTGGTCCAAAGCTGGTAAGAGACTTTCCCCTGAGCAGGGCTGTAATGAGGCAGGGGCAGTGCCACTCCAGTTCCCTTTCCTTTCTTTTTTCCTTTCCTTTCCGTTCCTTTCCTTTCCTTTCCGTTCCTTTCCTTTCCTTTCCCTCCCCCCTTCCACCATCCCTGTTTCCTAGTTGTGTAGTCACCACTGCTAGTCACTCATCAAATTGAACTGCTCGATGTGGCTGTTATCACGCATGACAGCTTATTAAATTCACCTACTTTTGTAATCTCCATTATGTCTCTGTTCCTTAGGCCCACGTTTTCTGATGAATAACTGGGGATGTTTAGCCAAAGGCCTTTAAAAAAAAAGCCATAATCCATAAATGTCACAGTGTTGCATAAAATACAGGCTGCACATTTTAAGACCTGTTTTTTGTCGTTGTTGTTGTTTAATCTAATTTCCACCATCGATAGTAATCCATCCAATGCTAGCACACCCGAGGGCACAAAGGGTTAGTAATGATTACTCATAATCTGCCTGGCAAATGTGAGTGAGGGAAATGCCACACATACACGTTACAGCATCCCGCAATGGCCGTTCGACTCCGACTGCAGCACAGCGGCGTAAATCCCGCAGGCTAATTTCTGCTGCTTCTCCTCACATCTTGTCACCTTTAAATGAACACAGAGGCGCATGTTCAGATGCCCCCCTACTCCCTACAGCCCTGCCGCTAAACACTAACTCCTGACCTCTAACCTCTCTCCCATGGAGTGTAACCATGGAGACGGACAACCCTCGTAGTTCCCCTTAGCACAAAAAAAAAAAGAAAAAAAAGAAAAGAAAAGAGATGTGTATACTTTAATCACCTTCTCCGTCTCCTTTTCCTTGTGTTCACTCAAAATTGCTGGTTGCTCTTGTTGTTGTCGTGGTGGTGGAGGGTTGACCGTTATACCAGGTTGCAGTGTGGTGCCAGTGTTCGCCTGTCGTTTACATCCATCTGTGGCTTCTTTCTGATTCCCATCAGTATAAAATCTATCGTTTACTGCTACTAACACTGAAAAACTTGAACTGCATCTGTTGTTTATCTTTTTGGAAGTCACGGTAACACTGCTTTTCCTTACTGCAATGACAGTTATTTATTTTTGTATTTATTTTTTCATCCACTAGGCACTTGATTCCAATAAAGCATTGGCAAGGCCATGCCCCTCTGGGCACTGAGAGAGCTCACAGTTTAGACACGCTGCTACCAGGCATATGTCTGATAAAGTGTTTAATAACTGGTCATCTTTACCAGACCTAGCCATTGAGGAGTGTGTGTTAAAATGCCTGGAGAAAGGAGGCAGCAGTGTGTTTATGAACACAGCGGCTATATGCATTTCCGTCTGAAAAATGCCTTAAGATGATGGCTGCTGATCTCAGATTGCTGCACCATTGACCCTCATCTTTGTTTGCTTAGAAGTTCACCTTCAGTTCATTTCAATTATATTTACAGTATATAGTGCAAATTCAATTCAAACCAAAAGATCTTTTAAAGGTTTTTCTTGATTGCCTTTATAGATGTCTTTTCAGCGGAACATAAACAGATGAACTTTTGACTTCAGTAATGGTTAAAAAAGGTGTTTTCACTAGTGTGTGAGCTCGTTTCGAATCAAAAAACAAACACTCAATTAAAAAAAGAATAAATTATTAATTTATTTCTTCCAAGGAGAGATGGGATGACCTTGTGACATCAACCAATAATGTGCCTCTAAAGCCAATAGACAGCCGGGAAATCATTTCCTGTTTGAGACTCTCTTGAGATCAGCAGCTTTCAATCTCTGTAATGACACTGAG
>VURO01021531.1:30785-40820 GCA_015108175.1 Pelvicachromis taeniatus
CTGTAATGACACTGAGCTTCATTTATCACACAGGTTCCCTATCCAGCAGGATCGCTCTCAGTGTTTAAGGATTTATTGGATTTGAAGTTCAATTCTATCATTTAAAAAAATAAAGCTATACATTTTATGCCTGGAGCAGCCACCATAATATTGTAGAAAAGTGGCTGTAGTCTGTTGATATTCTTCAAATTTATGCAGTCAAGTTTAGGGAATGATTTTAATTAGACTCAATATTTTATCTATCTGGTGGCTTTAAAAATGGCCAAATAATATGCAGCTTTACTTCTTTTCTAAATCACTTAAGCTTTTTAGTTTAGTCAGAAACAGGATTGATGTCTAAAAGCTTTATACATCTGTGACTACTCTGATTCATAGCCCCACGTATTGATGTTTTCCTCCTGTTAATCAAAAGTAAAGGCGTCCCCCTTGTGCTCAGTTCGATAAATGAGGCTCATGTCTCCTGTGTTGACCGTTGCTCCAGCAGTGTCATCTCTGTATTTGTTGTGATTGATGACTTATCCACCAGTGCTGTCAGGTCAGTTGGTCAGAGTTTCATGTGAAAGGTGACCTTTAAACAGGCACGGTGCAAGTTTCGCACCTCCCGTACGCACGTGGACTCACTGTGTTTTCATTACCTCACATATTTTGTCCTTAAGAGCAGGAGGACCTTGTATATTAATGAAATGTAGTCATGTCACCAGAGGGCACTAATGTTCTTTATTTTTGATCGCCATTGCTTTCACTTCATATTAAGGCATGACATGCCTTAATATGAACACACTGATTAATCACTGTATCTGTAGTCATTGTCATCTGATTGCCGTCCCGGTAATTTCGACTGTAGAGTTTCAAGAATTTCACTGATTTCTGAGTAATGTTACATACTCTGAGTGAAATATACAAAGTGAAATATTACACATCGAGATCAGGAACAGATGCACTTTACGGCTTCACACTAACAAAAATCGACTTCCTGTTGCTCTAAGCTGCTGCAGTGAATATAATGCCATATAAAGTTGCACTTCTCAACTCAATGACCAGTGTCTGCACACTGTTGCCGCCAGTTATAGTTTTGGTCCTCCAGGCACAAAGGAGGGACTTTTTGCTGGTTTTCCACCCTCCACAGGCTCCCAGTAAATTCCTCTCCTCCTCCTCCTCCTCCTCCTCCTCCTCCTCCTCCTCGTCCTTCTCCTTCACCCTGTTCTCCTTGCCCCATTCCCTGCTTTTCTCCTCAATAGGTTCCAAACCTTTTTTTATCCACCTGCCTCTCACTTGGCCTGGAAAATAGGCCTGCCCCTTCACACAGTCTACTGATCTGTCTCACCTCCTCAGCCATGTGGTTGCTCAATCTATTTCCCTGTGTGTGTGTGCGTATGTGTGTGTGTGTGTGCGTGTGTGTCTGTGTCTCTCTCTCACACACTCTTTGGCCTTTTTCTCCTCTGCCTGTCGTTATTCTCCTCCCTCTATACCCTCTGTCTGCCGTGGGATCCCTTTGCACCCTGTCTCTTTCTCTTAGTGGGGCAGTGTCAGGGGGTCAGAAGGGGGCGGCAACTGGCCATGGGGATACTGGGGGGGGTCCTTATCGCAGTGACAGCGTGAAGAGCATGGTGACAGAGGGAGTGAAGGCCGGGAGGTGGCAGACCGTCCAGGGCCACATGCAGTCTGGAGGACTGAGACCCAGCAAGTGAGTTCGGTATTCGAGCCGAGAAAACAAACATGTCAGTCGCCGTGCAGCAGAATAAACACCTTTCCACTGCACAACATTTATTCTTACAAGTTTGCGCCTTGAATGAATCCATTCAAAATAGAAACGGGGAGAGCGAGGTCAAGTTCAGCAGGGGAGGACGGTGCAGCTTCGATGACAGCGTGATGTAAGCGTGTGGGCACAGAGCAAGGTGTGAGGGCTAGGGAATGTAAACCTCATCATGAGAAGATAACAATAGTTCCTCGAGCTGCATCACACTGACTCAGGCCTCCAGCTGACACATGCAGGACGGCTGCACAGTACAGCTTTGTGCACAGAAATAGTCTCATTTTCGCACACTAACTGAAATAATGCACCACACGCTAGCAGCCCCCCCCCCAAATCCCCTCTTTAATTAAAATTTAGGCAGAAAGACGAACTGTGTGTTGGTCACTGACTGTCTGTACCCACCAGCCATGACGCATGACATCACTGGGGGTCTATATTCAGTTAGCTGCAAAAGACGCAGCTAACTTTCAGTACTTTGTGATTTTTGCACCTCCCTTTGGCACTCCATGTGTGGGACTTCTTCCTCCACAACACATTTACGCTCATCACTTCCTCACTCCTCGTTCCCTTTTTCTCTCCTCTTCTCATCTTTCATTTTGCCCCTGTCTATAATTGGATTCTATTTTCAGGCCACTGTAAGTGTCTACGTCTCTTGTGTTTGTGTCTCGCACCCCATTTTCTCCTCCATCGTCACCCTCTTCTCTTTTCGTTGCCATCTCCCTCTCTCTTTTTCCTCTTACCATGTAAAGCCACTCTGCATGTTCTCTCTTTATTTTTTTCCCCTTGTTTTGCCCTCAAAATGTTGAACTCTTGCAACACCTTTCAGTGGCCTTTTTTATCCTTTTATTCGTGACTGTTAAATGTGATGGGTATCGTGCTAAAAGCTTTATGCAAAACTGTGTTAGGTGAAGCAATGCAATGCGAAGTAAACTGCACCTAACTGATATGAATAGCTCTCTCATGACCTAATTCTGGTAGTCTGGGTTACACAGCGATCTGAGAAAGAGGAGGATATATTTAGGGAGTAGAAGAAACAAAAAAAAAAAAAGATGATGACATGTTTGTGACAATAGAGCATACAAAGTATATAGTAGCAATGAAGTATGTATAACAAATACCATCATATGACGGGTGACACATCTTTATGTTATTTGTGACATTATAGAAAAGGCAGTGAGCCAATTAAACAGCATTTATTAAGGGGAGGAGTGAAAAAGGAGAGGCTGGCAGAGGGAGGGAGTCATGCTGTAGAACTTGGTTGGCTGTTCGGGTGTCTCTAGAGGTGCGCTGCATATTTAAAAGACGAAAAAGACTTAGAGAGAAAGGAGGAGAGTCTGTCAGGGATGGGAAAAAGTTGACTGACGAGTAGAGGAAATGGTGATCTCTCATCTAACCAAAAAACCCTCGTCGAAGAGGCCAGGAAGCTGCAAAGCCACGACCCACCCGTCTCGACGCGGTCACGTGGCACAGAGCCGGTCCACGCCCGTGCGGACAGTGCACATCCGACCACTGGCACCGCGAAACACACCCTCATGCAAGCAGCACGCTCAAACCACGCGGACGTACAAGGTGCATGCACGTCTGACGCAGACGCACAAGACTACCTCACAGTCTACACACTGCTGCGCGGCGCGGCCCCATGAGCAGTACACAGCACACAGCGATCACTCAGGCTGCACCTTCTACTGCTATTTCTGCTACTGCTGTTACTGCTGCTGCCTCACGTTGCTCTCTTTCTCTCTCCTCCTCCTCCTGTCTCCACCTCCCAACACTCCTCCCTCTTCCTCTTTGTCCTCTAATACCACTTTTCTGTCTTCCACCTCCTCCATCCGTCCATCATCAACTTCCTGTTTGGATGAACTTTCCTGTATTTACCCTGATGTCAACCTGACTTCTTCTGCTGTGCCTCCCTACTGCCCTGTGCCACCTTGTCTCATCCCTGATGATTCTTTGCCTTTCTTCTTCATCTCATCACCTCCTGACCAACTCACCTCCTGCCACGGCTCCTCTTCTAAATCTTCTTATGCCTCTTCTACCTCTGACTCCTCTGCCCCTCATCATCATCCTATTCTGTGCCGGCCGTGGCCTTCTTCACGCTCTCTTTCCTCCCTGCTCCTCTGCCCTCCCAGCTTTGGGGATCCAGTCTTATCCTATGCTTCCACCTTGGAGCACTTACCCTCCGGGCCGGCCCGGCCTCGGACTCTGCTGCGCCAGCAGAGTCTTCAGCAGCCTCTCATCCACCCGTCAGGCCCTGGTCTCTGCCATCCCCCCACCACATCCCAGAGCTTGGGACAATTACACACTGCACCTGGACAGCCTGGGGGAGGCGGGGGTGCTGGGAGAGGAGAGGGAGGTGGCAGCAGTGGTGAGGGTGGGGGTGCAGGTACACGAGGTGGTCCCCGGGGTGCACGGGGTGGCGCAGCAGCGGCAGGTGCCTCTCGCTATAGGGGAGGTGGAGCAGGAGGGCGCTCGCGTGCCAACCCGGGCAGCTGGGATTACATGATGGACCAGATCCGGAATCGTGGGCTGGATGTCAAGTCCTTCCTGTGAGTCTCTACAACTCTTCATTCATGCATTAACTAGTGCTCAGGCCTCTGTCTAAGTGTATCACAGTATACACTAGGTCTTTCAGAGATATTGTGTGCATTTGTGTTCTTTGACGTTTAAGACTTAGTGCCGTTGAATAAAATCGCTTCTAATATATCAGTAAATAAGAAATAGCTTCATCTGCTTTTACCTTTATGAAATATTGTTCTCTGCCTTTTCCCCTCAGGTTTTTTTTCTTTCAGTCTGCATCTGATATCCAGGGAAGGATATTAATTCTGTCTGTCAAAATTTGTACAGTGCGAGTCTATATAAGCGTATGTATAAGTGTGTGTGAAACTGTACGTTTCGCCGTCGAGTTTAATCATTGCTTTGACTGCAAATTGTGGTAAATCTGATTGCTGACAAGGAGATAGTCTCTCTTTCTATATGTACATTTACAAAGGCAATTCAGGTAATGTTATAGCTGATCATGCTAATGACGCTTAATGCAGATGAGGAGGCAAGAAATTGGCTTAGATGAAAACTCTCTTGATCACACTAATAAGGGGTACAGTTATGAATGTAAATAGCACCTTTTCTTCTTTTTTTTTTGCTGTTATGTGTGCTATGTGGCTCTGCAGGACACGGATCAGTGTATGCCTTTATCAAGTCATATCACCCAGTTATATAAGTACATAAAAAATCCTAGAAAAATGAGTCTTCTGATCATGTAGGCACAATATTTCACCCCTCGCTTGTAACAAATTCAAATTTTTTTTATTGAGCAGTCTGTTAGAAAACTATTATTCTAAATTTAGAGTGAATGCCATGTGCAAGAAAAAATAGCAAGGAGGTATGACATATTGGAGGCCATTTCTCTCCCATTCTGTGGCAAAATTGTTAAATGTTTACGCTGCATGCTCCGCTAAACAGTAACATCTGTTTGGATGGCATTCAGCCTGTCTGCTCAGATTGTGGTTACAGGACAGCGCTGCTGGTGCTGGTTCAGAACATTCAGAATTTGTTCTCATTAAAAAAGTCACAAAATACTTTACATTCACTCCGTCTCACCCAATTAGATCATGCTATTTCTGAGCCACCCTTCGGATAGCTGTTAAATATCTGGTTTTGGAGACACACCAGTGGGCCTAATCCATGTTTCATGAGTGTTTTGTAGCTAAAATGGCACCTTCTTTTTCGTTCATCATCTCTGGATAACTGCTGGTTGTGCTGCTAGCCTGCTCGCGTGTGCGTGATCATGTGTACGTCACACAGCCCACATGTCACTGCAACACTATAAGAACAGGGGTTAAGCAGCTGCGTGTAGATTTGAGTTAACCCTGAAGCACTGATCTGATGTCACCGGCCCCATTTCCTCTACAACATATTGGTACTTGTGGGGGTTGTGGGTGGGAATGTGAGTTATGAAGGGGATGATGAAGGGATGAGCAAGGACACTGCCAAAGTAACATGTGTTTAATGTGGACTGAATCAGTTTTACACTAGCCTTTCATCATCTGTTTCTTTCTTTGTCTTTAAAAAAATAAAAACATGTTATAAAACCTCTCCGGTGTTTCAGTATAGCACTAGCTAACAGAGCACTAGCAACGTAGCACATGCAGGCACCAAGGTCACCGAGAGTATTGCTCGTAATAGTCAGCTATAGGACGCATCATTGCTAATGCGAGATTGAGGTCATTGCTGTTGTATCTACTTTCCTGCAACAGGAACACCTCCTATGGTTAATGACAGAGTGCTCTGGTAATAGATGTGACCCATTGTTCACGCTGGTTAATTTCAATCTTGGCCAGAATCCCTGTCCAGATGAATCATTGCTGAATGAAAGCGTTGATGTCATTGACACAGATAGTTGACTTTTGGATCTGTTTGACCACATGGCTTTTTTGTTGCTTTAAATCAATAGTTTATCCCTAATGTCTTCTCTAAATGGCCTCTCTCCTTCCCAGTGCTCAATGGCTCAAGCGATGTATGGCCCATACAGTGCTTAAAAGTGATGAGAGTGGAGTGATCCAATAAACATCATATGCACAGTAGCTACAGTATTACTGCATAGACCATGTTATAATGTTCAGTGTTTCTCAACGAGGAGTACAGGTTAATGCTGCTGTTAGTTTGAAATCTTATGACGGGGACTCTTAGCTTTGTATGCATGCACTGCAATATTTATATCAGAACCACTATAGACAAAAGAAGACTGTACACTCGCTAGCCACTTTATTAGGCACACCTTGGACTGGATTGGCCATTATTAGAATGACAGTTTCTTAGTGTGATTATAAAATAACTTTTAAAATACTGAACATTTTTATTGGAAAAATACGCCCACACCTTATTAGCTACGCATTGGTAGTGCTGGGTTGGACCTCCTTTTGGCTTCAGAACTGTCTTAATTCCACTTGGAATAGATTCAACAAGATGCTGGAAACATTCCTCAGAGATTTTGGTCGATTGCACAGTTGCTGCAGATTTGTCAGCTGCTCATCCATGATGTGAATCTCTAGTTTCACTGCATGCCAAACGTACTCTACTGGATTAAGATCTGGTGACCTACCAACTGAAAATTGCGGTGTAAATCAAGGCAAGCAATGTTTTCTGATCTTCTGTTGTCCAATTTTGCTTAGCCCATGTGAATTGTAGCCTGAGTTTCCTGGTTTTAGCTGACAAGAGTGGCACCTGCTGAGGTCTTCTGCTGCTGTGAGGTCATCTGCTTTATGGTTCCTCTACACACTTTAGGTATAATGATTGGTCCTTTGAGTTGTATTTGCTTTTCAATCAGCTCATAGCAGCCTGGCCATTTGCCTTTGACTTGTGATATCAACAAGGCATTTTAAGCCACTAACTGGATGTTTCTGTTTTTCAGATCATTCTCTGTAGACATTAGAAATGGTTGTGAAAGAAAACCCAGTAGATTGGCAGTTTCTGAAATACTCAGACCAGCCCATCTGGCCCCAACAACTATGAAACATTAAAAGTGACCACACTGCCCCATTCTTTCAGCAGGAGGTCTCTATAATATCTAGACGCCTAATGGGGTTTCTGCCACGTGATGGGCTGATTAGACGTTTGTGTTTATGAGAAGTTTAACAGACGAACCTAATTAGGTGGTCAATGAGTGTTTATTTGGGAAGATGAATTTGATCTAGGATGCCCCCGCCCTTCCACTTGTACGAGACTATCAGCAAGACCCCCATACAGAACTGAGCGAGCATGACATTATGTCAGACAAAGTATAAAAAGAAGGATTTAGGAAGAGGTGGGATGCAAAGTGGCTTGCATTTCTGCAGCAAATGTAAGCAAGGTAACGCAACTCAAATAATGTTCCCTGAGTTAGATCTGCTAGTATGACAGATATAGCAAAGGCACTGGCTGATGTGGGCACACTTTGAGCTACTGCGGTGTATCATGAATTAAAAAAACAATCAGAGGCGAGTATCACAAGATAACGAGGTACCTCAGTGGAATAAAATATTCTGAATAGAATAATCTAGAATAACTGATTTAAATATATTCAATATATTCATAATGAAAATGCAAAATGTTTAAGCTGAGAGTATATAAAGCTAGCAAGAAGAGAGGTTGCAGAGAGGTTGAATCAGCCAAAATAACAGTTAGTATAGAAATTTTTATAAAATAGCTGTAAAAGGAGTAGATACATTTAGCCAGTAATGAATATATGAATTGAAATCACTGCAATGAAAAGGAATATGAATACAGTTGCTGGAAACATGAATACACATGTGACAGATGGTGTCAGGAACTCGTGTTAATCTGAAAAGGGTTACTAGACATAAAAGTTTTGAAACTACTGGTGTATAAAAGAGAGATTATTAAACAGACTTCACGGTCCTGCAAGAAAAGCCTTCGACGGTATGTGAGAAAGATGAAATTGTGAAGTTTAGGGTGATATCTCTCCCCAGCTTGGCAGCCCCATATTTTTCTTTGCTGAGATATTGTAACACAGCGAGAGGCTTAAGCTATAGAACCGTGGGTGTGGATGACAGGAAGGAGGCAGTGATGAGGAGTCAGAGAATTAAGTGCAGAGGATAGGGGCAAGGGGGATATGGTGGGGTAAAAAAAAAAAAAGGGGGGGGGGGGGGGGGAGGAGGGGGGGGAGGGGAAAAAAAAAAAAAAAGAGGGGGGGGGGGGGTGAGAAACGGTAGCACAGTAGAGATGATGAACAGAGAAGAGTACAGCGTGGAGAGTGAGAGAGCCGTGACCCAGAAAACGACACGCACCGCGCACCTCAAGATACTGTATCGCTCAAATAGAAACAATTAGTCCAGATCTTCTTAATGAGGCTTAATTAAATCTTAACTCTGGAGAAAGACGCGTAGCATGTTCAGTGGGAAAGGTGAATGTGGAGGGAAAGCAGGAGGCAGGTTAAATCACTAGATAAATGACTGTGGTTGTGTGTGTGTGTGTGTGTGTATAGTGTGTTTTGCCTGCGTAATGTGTGTGTGTGTGCACCTGTAGACACCTTATACATACACCTTATATGCGTGGAAGCTGACGTGCACACTTCTGAATATCACATCCATTAACAATCATTACCTAGTAGAGTTTCCTGATGTACTTGTTGTCCGACGGCCTGTACCCGCTCCTGTTGAAATCATTAGATTTTTATCAGTTTGGCCTTTCACTTTAAGGTGTCCTCTAAATATCCTTCCCTGGACTGTGTGCTTACTTTGTGGGGTTTTATGTGGCGTTGCAGAGTTCCTCTTTTATGACCATTTTCTCCGTTACCACTTCTGCTGTTTGCTCTCGTATGTTGTTGTTTTCTCTGCCTCTGAATTTTCAGCCCTCGCTGTCACCTAAAATGACCTCTCCTTTTTCCTCTCTCTCCCTGCACCTCACCTTTCTTTATGCTCGAACCTTTTGGATCTGTTCTCTTTTTCCCTGCCTCTCTGTCACTCTACCTCTGTTTCTATCTATTTTATTTTATTTTATTTCTTTATGGGGAGCCAGTGAAGGAAAGCTGGTGGTCCTGGCTTTGGCCATTGGTGTGGCAGAGCAAGATGACTTTGCCAATATCCCTGACCTGCAGGAAACAGCGCAGGCAGCACCACCGCCACCAGCCAATCAGGAACCGCCCCCTGAGAAGAGGTACCAGACAATGTACTAGAGCGCTTGTTCTGTGTGTGTGTGTGTGTGTGTGTGTGTGTGTGTGTGTGTGTGTGTGTGTGTGTGTGTGTGTGTGTGTGTGCGTGTGTGTGTGACAGAGAGAAAACTGGCTGCAAATGAAAGGTTGTGAAGGATGTGCTATTGAAGAAAAATGAGAGGTGATTTCAGAATCAGGTAGAGGAGGGTAGTTTTGTTTGTCAGTGTTTTTGCTGAGTCACTGCATTTAAGTCTATTGTGTCATAGAGCTGCACCTGAAATAGGACCAGAGCTCAACACACTGCTACAGAAATAAAAACGAGCGCTAACTACAAAACCAAATGTAGAAGATTTCGCTGTAATGCTTTGATGAGTGAGGAGATAAAACAATTTGGGTGTTAGCTGGAAAGCAGTAATGAGCTCATAAATCACAGCAGTGAGATGCTCACTGGTACTCTACTCTTTTTCTTTTTTTGTCTTTGGCTTTTAGCGGTAAAATTTCAGCCAGTCAAATCAAACAGTGCTTTCTCATGCCAGTGTACTTTTTCTCCCCCCCCCCCCCCCCCCCCCCCCCCCCTCCCTTTTTTCTTTTTTTTTTTTTCACTTTCTTTTTTTTTTTTTTAAATTGTTTTTTATAA
>VURO01021532.1:0-13485 GCA_015108175.1 Pelvicachromis taeniatus
GTTTTTGCTTGTTACTGTGGAATACATACCAATATAAAACATAACTGTGGGTTTTTTTCAGCAAAGAAGATTTCTTCTTCCAAAACTGATCTCGCCAAAGTGAACAAAGGGTCAGTTTTATGCCTGCATAATTGTTCTGAGAAGGCTGCACCAGGCCAATGAAAGGCTGACTTGAACACCCAGCTGGCATGAAAGGCAGATTGGCTTCCCCTCCCTTAGCCTCCACCTCTTCTCCTTCTCCTCTCATACTTCTTTCCACTACTCCTTCAACTACTTAAGGCCCAACTGTAAGCCTGCAGCCTGCTTTCACTCCCCAGTTCACTCAACTACACATGCTAAATACATCTTTTTTATAGTCACTGCCAACCCCATGTGAAAAAGGGGGTCATTGTACTATGCAAGGATACTATAAAACATTCCTTTCCATTTTCTCTCCCCCTTCTGTACATATGTGAAATACACGCTGAATCATATGATGCAAAACATACAGCCCCTCTCAGGCGTCCCTCTCACAATGCTCACTCCACTCGCACCATGTGTATCACAATGTACATTTTTAAATATGGTATTAACTTATTCATTTCTACAATAGAGTTTAAGAGATGCAATAGCTTTAAAATGGTTAGTTTGTGATCACCCCTGCACATAAAGCATGCAGTACTTATAAATAGGACAGATACAGCAGGTGAAGCTTTCTCAGGTCTGTCCTTTGGTATCCCTGTCATCCGAGACACAAACCCTCAGGTTCTGTTTTAAACCTCACTTGGTATCACACTATGAGGGGTTTGCTGTTTGGCATGACCAATCACAGAACCTTCACTATCTGTCTAACACAGACCAACCCGTCAAGAATATAGGGATTCCCCAAACACTCTCTCTTGGATCTCTTGACCGCACATCAGGCATTCTCACTTTCTTCCCAGTGACAATCACTAGAGTTTGTCAGCAGTTCTGAACCAGGATTAGCTATTCAACTGTTTGCAAACACAGCCACTAAGGTAGTCCCTGAATGTGGGTTGTTCTGGGTTCAGGAATCAATTTTATTACGTTGTAATTATATCTTTGTTACTGGATAGATTTTTCTGATAAGAGGTTGTTGTGTTGTTGCATTCCAACACCTTATCAATTGAGCATGTCAACTGAGCTTGTGTTTATATAGCCATTTGCTAGCTGTCAAAGCTAAGCATTAGTGGTTATGGAAACCACTGGATCCCTCAGGGGAACACAGATGGCAGCAAGGTAAGGCACATCATAACCTGGACTTGCCAAAATGTTTGTGGATTGATCAACTCGGTGAAAACCCCCCATCCCCTTTGCATTACATGTATGGGTGTCAAACATGCACAAGAGTTGCTTGCAAACACCAACTTCTGCAAACAATTCTATACAATATAAGGCAGAATCCCTGAGCAGCGTTTGTGAGTGTCGGTGATCTCAGATTTTGATCCCCATTATTTTGACACCAATGCAAAACCCAGCAATAAACCCATCTCAGCTAGCACTTGCATTGTCAAATGCAAGAAAATCATTCAGTCTGCTATTTTAAAGTGGTAATGGGGGACTCCATGTTCTGGAAATGAAAAAAATTTATCTCAGACAGACATGGTGGTAGTGGCGCTTCCCTGACTGGTCATGCCAGAAAGCGCTTCCCCTATAGTGATATATCTCACCCAGTTTTCGGAGAACCTGGGTTACGCAAGAAACCAATCATTTCGTCAGACTTCCCTTCAGATTAATTCATGGAAACAATGTATGAAGACACTCACCATTTTTGGGCAGCACAAGAATCATTACACTTTCTTCAATGAACTGACCTCTAAAAACTTTGAGTGGGTGAGATGTGTGGGTGGGGCTTAGCCAGGGAGCAAAAACCAAGTAAGGGCACTTCCCTGCTACTGCTAAAAAAAATTTGAGTTTTATCAGTTAATCAGTAGGTTTACCATACATAGACCAAACGACCTCCAAGAGTCCCCATACTTTTGATTAGCTTTTTTTCATATTTACTGTATTAAATTAGATTTTCTGTCATTGCTGTAACAACAAATTAGAAAACTCAAAGTCAAAATGTAAAAGAAATGTGTCAGTCTAACTCAGGATGAATGATTAAATGTTCGAGGATACACTGCCAAGCTCGTATTTGTTATTAAGATAAAAAATGAAAAGTTGGCAGCCGAAGGTTTTACATGCAAAAATTGTGGGTGTGTGTGGGGGGTAGGGCTGCCGAGCTTCCCTGCTTTTGCCATCATCTTTCACTCAGTCATATCCTCAAAAGACCTGGTTGTTATATTTGTGAGAAGAGAAGAGAAGAGAAGAGAAGAGAAGAGAAGAGAAGAGAAGAGAAGAGAAGAGAAGAGAAGAGAAGAGAAGAGAAGAGAATGACCTGGCCAGTCAGCAATATCTCCCGATAATACTGGACATTTACACCTACTGCTAAAAGCACTCCAACTTTAAGGTATAAGAGTGGGGATCAAGCATGTATGTCTTTGTGCGTGCCTGAGTGTGTGTTTCTGTTACACAACGGGAGAGAGTTCTTCCCATCTGTGCCTCTTTGCAGCCCCCGCATCCCTGACCAATGAAGCGAGAAACGACAGCTCTGCCTTGCACTCTGCCACTCTCAGTCTTCCTCACAACACTGTCCCGATCTTCATTATAATCAGCCGCCCACTAAAAACACACTCACTTCCTTTACTATCCCTTTATCTGGCTGTCCAAAAAAAACCCAAAAAAAACATACACACTAAGGGCCCAAATATGATGCAACATTCACTGTTATCATCATCATTGTTGTCAACGTCATATGTATCTGCCCTCAGCTTAAATCCCAACTAGAAAACAAGACATCCCCACAGGGTGTCTAACCAAAATTTTTTATCTTTTGCTCAAATTCCAGATTATCCCACTAAATGTATCACCCCCATCCTGCATTTCCATCCCTGCTTTTCCAGCTCGCCTAATTTCCCACAGGGCTCATTGTTGTGGAAAAGATGCTAAAACAAAGAGGGCAGACAGTGCAGTGATAATCCTAAACATAGCAGCTGGAGATAAGATTGCCATTTGCTGTGGACTAGCTTTCTGGGTTTTGCTGCTAAATGAAAACAATCATAATTGTTAGATCAAATAGCTTAGCATTGCTCTAAACTGTTACTTGCTATCAAAAAAAAGCATTTTCCTTTCACTGCAAGGATGTCTGAGATGGTTGTCCAAACAGGATGCAATCACGCACCTTGACGATCGCATCCGGCCTGGAAAAGCATTTTAGCTGATCCCACCAGGGCCACTGTGTCAGTGGTTCAATTCAAATAAATGAATTATAGATGCAAAGAGGCCTGTTCAACATCCAGGATATTAAGACAAATAGCAGTTTAGATTACACACAATAATGATTTCAAGAATGAAGGAAGGCAGAAATGTTACTTAGATTAGCTACATTTTTGCGTACTTTTACAGCTGTTCCTAAACTTTCCTTGCTTTCACACTTTCTCTTTAACTTTCAGTTCTACCGATCCCCCTGTATAATGCTGCCTGTGTTTTTTTCCCTTTTTACCATCCATCAGACTACCTCCTCTCGTCTTTCCAGTTCATCCTGGCACTGGAGCACGTGGGTGATGCCAGCATCCTGCTGCCTGTCTGGTCAAGCAGGATGCCAGTCCCAAATCTGTTACAAGTGAGTGCTAAAACACTCCTCACTTCCATTGCAGAAAACCAGTGAGACAACACTCTGAAATGTGCGGATCTGCAGTTAACCACACCTTGGTAAACAAAAAAATATATACATATATATCAAATATTTGAACTACCCAAGCAGTGTTTGGCTTTTCCTTCTTGTGACCTGGCCCAGCCTCTGAAATGGAAACTTTACTGCGCAATTACAGGAAACTATGCCCTCCTAATGTGCTTTTCCTCAAAGCAACACACTTCACTCCTGCTGGGCTTCAGCATGTCAGCTCAGTAAGCCAGTACCCATGATTTCAGCTCCAGGCTGCACATCTATCTGCTAGCTGTTTTCTATTACAGGTGCCATAGCTGGAAGACTGCAATTTAGCTGTTAGGTATACGGCAGATAATTGTAGATAATTGTTTGGAAAGATAAGACTGGATTTCTTTTGTTCTGCCGGTGAAGAGTTTCAGGCTGTGGTTCAGGGACAGTTTTTGAAATTCTCAAAGAAATACAGGCAGGAAGACAGACAGTTGTTCGAATTCCATACTAACAGCCGCAAGAGTCATCTGAGAAAGGCTAGACCTGCCGTTTCAACGCAGACTGACCACATTTATTGTTCACCCACCCGACACACATTCCAGGAATAAGCAGAGGTGGATCTTTCATCTTTCTCCCACGCAAGGCTGTCCAGAGGACACACAGTCCAGAGTGTTTGCGTGCACGCACAAAATTGTGCTCACAGTATCTATCACACAAACATTTGGCTACTTTATGGCTTGAAGAGGAAACACATATTACGTGATGAAGGGTCTAAAAACGCAAAAGAAAAACATACCAACATAATTCCAGCATGACTAAATAATACTCATTCACTCAGGATTTCATTCTTTTCCCCCCTCAATCCTCACAGAACCAGGTGGTTTTTGTGTGGGCTCTAAAATGTCCTTCGCCCTCCAGCCCACCTGACCTCCAACAAAACATAGATTAGAGACAGCAGCCACCACTCACCTATGTGATCTCCATGGAAACTGTTGTCATGGGATGCTCTACAGTGAGGCACGAGGTCATGATGGGCAGCAGGTGGCCAGATTTGACCAGTCTTTCGAACACTCACAATGGTAGCCTCAGACATGACCACATGGCCTCCCTGCTGCCGGTGGTGACGCTTCTGGGACTGTGGCGTCGGAGGGCTGCTGCTGTCAAAGGAGTGCTGAGAGTTCTGGGAGTTCTGGGAGGGTGAACGGCTCTTCTCTCTGAAGGGACGGCGGAAAGCTGTGGTAGGGCTGGGGGAGACATGGCTGGACTGACCTGAGGAGAAGTCCTCCTCACTGGATGTCAGGTTCTCATTGGAGCTGCAGTCTGGTGTATAACCGCCACCTCCACCAACATCCTCAAAGCTACCTGGGGAATAGGAGCGACGAGGCCAGGTCAGAAGGTGATCATCACCTCCCACATGTTCTCTCATTGTGACACCACTGCTGCTGCTTCCACCACCCCCTCGTCCGTCTCCACTGCCACCTTCACCCATCATCACCCCACCAACATAGACGCTGGAGTAGGCTTGGAACTCAGAGGGCTGCCAAGGAGGGGGAGGGGGTTTCCCCCCATTGGCCCTCCCTGAATGTCGTTGATTGGGTTCCCCATCTTCATATTCTGCATCATAACCACAGGTGCTTTCAGTGGACCTTCCGCGATAGACCGGCCTGGCACGGAGCTCCCCTGCTACCGTAGCCAGATTTCCTGGTAGGGAGTGAAGAGATCTCTTTCGCTCCATCTGCATGGCTTGGCTGCCTAGTGAGCTGATCTTGTCAGAGACGTCACGGTCGTTGACCCTGACCAAACCCCTGTCATGGTGGAACTCCATGTTGGTATATAGCGGTGGTGGCGGCAGCGGCTGCTTCTCCTGGCCCTTAGCTACATCACCTGCGGAGTGAGAGTTTGCCCGTTTGATTCTCTCAAAGTTGGATCTAAGAGCTGCCACACCAAGCCCCATTCCAAGTTTGTCCTTGGGGTCAGTGGGAAGGTCCTTGTCTGGGGGTGGAAGGGTAGGTCTCCGGGGTGACAGAGTGACACCACCTCTCTGCTTTGATGGCGACAGTCCATCGAGGTTGTCGCAGGAAGTTGACTCTGCTTGCTGAGGTACATCAAAGGCTGACTCCAGGCCATCACCGTGGGAGGCTGACTTCCTGGCTGGTGGACGTCTGGGTTTGGACCTGCCAGATCCATCTCCTAGAGGCTGAAAACGGCTCCTGTCCCCACTACCACCACCACCATATCCTCCACCACCTCCTCCTATGCCAACTACACCAGTCTCCTGCATGTGGGGCTGCTGGGATTGGATTTCAGCACCCTGTGTGGCAGCAGGATCCATCCCCTCATTCAAAGGTGTCTTTCTGAAGCCCCACCGCTGTTTGTCATAGCTCTTTCTCTCTTTGGCCAGGAGGGTCTGCAGGTAGATCATGCGGAAGCGCTCCTTGTTCACCTCCTGCTCCAACCGTCTAATGGATGCTTTGCACTTTTCCAGCTCCTGCTCGATGCCCCCAACAGACCGCAGCTCCATCTTGGGGGGCTCTGACTCTGGGAACTGCGCCTTCCACGCTTCAATGAATCCCACCGGTTCCACCATATTATGTGGGGGATTTTTAGGGGGGGTTGTGACCGCTCTGGTTCACAAACAGAGGGGGGATGATGTCAAGTGTGCACTGTTTGACCCCCCCCCCCTTTGTTTGAATTTCGATCACCACAGATTCCTTATCGACAACAATGGCCACTTCCAGTAGCAGTGACAATGGTTAAAGGTAACCCGTTCAAAAGCACAGTCTAATTGCACACACTTGTCTTAGGTTGTGCAGTCGCAACAATACATCCCATTCTGAATAAGAGGAACCGGCTGTTCAGTTACAGAAAAACTAGGGAATGTGCGAGATATAGAGATGAATAAAAATCTATAATAGAGTTCATAATTCTTGTGCATTATTCCAGAAAAGGACACTTTTGAATCGTTTTTTCTCCCCTAAATCAGCGTCGAAACAATGACAGTATGTCTTCGCAGGGTGACACTGGTGGTCTCTTTCCCACGGAGAAAAAAAAGAAAGAAAGTCTTTTAATCCTGCTTGGTTTACTCACTGTCTGTGTTTACCATCCCAGGTTTGTGCGCGGTTCATTCACTCTTGCCCATTCATATGGCTGTAATCCCAGGTGCTGCTGCTGGTCCTGACCAAGCGCCTTTGTACCATCAGCGCTCAAGGAGAATGGATAAAGAGCGCAAAATGCAAGCCACGACAACATCTGTTTAACAAGGGAAGGGATCAAGCGGCGGATCCGGTATTAATTATATTGGTCGTTTCGTTATCCCATTTTTCCACGGCATCTATGTGTGTGGTTTTTTTTTTAATCTGTTCCCTTCCAGATTTATCCCGTTTCTTCGGCCGTGAAAGTGCTGCTGTGTGCGCTCCCATCTCAGGCCAGCAGCACTGGAGGGCTGCGAGAATGGGAGGGACCAGAGTGACAGTGAGTCTGCTGGTTAAAGAGACAGAGCTGAGGTACACGTATTTAGTTTTCAGTGAGTGAGGTTTCATTTTCTTTTGAATGAAATGTATCAGTCTAAACAAGTTCCAATACAAGCCACTGTAATTTGTTATAAATTACTGGCTCTCTTCAGTAAAATCTGAACTCATGTCCCATGAAATGCATGAGGAAACACAGGCTACCACTACTGCCAGTGTTTTCCACTGCTGTATGCATTTTTTATTAAGTGCAGTTAATATAGATTAGAGATTATTACAGCTTCTAGGTTCATCTAAATTGTATCTGTGTAGCAGGTGTTACTGATCGTATAGGTGCATTGTTATCTATAACCTAACACTGCCACCCAGTGGAGTAACGTTATACATACAACGAACGTGTAACGTAATTCCAGTAGATGACTTTTTGTTAACCACAAAGTTCAGGTCAGCTCAATTGAATTTATATAGCCACAAATCACAACAGTAGTGGCCTCAAGATCCTACAATAATACTGAGATCCCCTATGAGCAAGCCCTTGCCGACAGTGGGAAGGAAAAACACCCCTTTAACAGGAAAAAACTACCGAAGAACCGGGCTTAGCAGACGGGGCGACCAATTCGGAGTGAGGTGCATCAATCAGAGTGTGACTATTGGGACTCAAGCACAGAAAAAAGTGCTTGTATGAATGGGTGAATAAAGCCTTCTGTGGAAAAAGCTTTGTGTGCTCAGGTAGAGTAGAAAAACGCTATATCAAAACCAGTCCATTTACCTTCAGTGCAATAATAATAAAAACGAAGCGGACACAATTCAAATGCTATGTATTTTTATTTACCTGAAATCACAACCTCAGTAATGCATGTGCAACCATTATTAGCCTTCAATAATGATAGTCTTTTGTTTTTTAAAATATGGTTACTATTGTTCTTCAGCCAGGTTTCGCTGAAGAGACCCTACCGCCCCCTCCCCCCGAATTAGATCACAGTTTTACAGCAGTTCATAAAGATACATAATCAGAATTATACAGAGGCAATAAGAAAACAGAACACTGTTGTATTGCAGGATTACCAATGAATCAGTGTCAGTCTGTTGTACTCATCGCAAAAGACTTCTTCAAAGTAAATGGGTCAGTGATCAGCCTACAGTAGTTACAGTAGGGGAGGAAAATTCAAATGACTAATGTATAGTCAAGTTTAGCATGACTCATTTATCCACATTAATATTGTGCAAATTACCCAAACCATTACAATAGAAACAGTGATTTTTGCAATATATCTTAATGTCATCTGAATATAATACATTAGAATCTATAAATACAAACTGCAAAGCCTACATACAGCTGAAACGCATGCATGAATGTTTTGTACACTAATGTAGCGCTAAGACCATTCAACCCAGTGTTTTAAAGATTCTCTATGGGACAAGCTACCATGGAAGTTGGAAATATGTTCATCATGCAAGAGGGATTGTTGAGGCCGTTAAGAAGTTCCCTGCACACAAAACGTAAACGTGTCGATGATTTAGTATCTGCACACGGAGGTACAAGTGTCTCATAAGGATATGGTCACGTGTTGTGATGCATTGGGCAAAAGGAGCTAGTATAAGCTCCCAAACCCTTTTGAAGTATATCCTTACATATTTGGTCTTGTTACTGTAAAACAGTCCCAATTATTATTATTTTTCCTGTCTGCAGAAGGGTACATACTGCTGGTCATCATGGTGTCTGAGGTGTGTGTGTGAAGCCAGAGTGGACACTCTGGACTGTAGTATGGCTGCAACTTTTGAGGCCACTCTTAAATACGAAGCATTTTTGAGAGCCAACCTAAAAAAGGAAGAGGAAAAACTGTTAGCACAAAACACTCAAAAATTAAAAACAGTCACAAGAATAAACATCCCTTGTTAAACTGCACATTTTCTACCACAAGAGAAGATTTCGTGAATATAAGCAAGTGTGAGGGGTGAAAAGAGCAGCAATCAGTGGCATTCACAGTAGTGGCATGTGGCCAAAGACAAGTTTTGTTCTGTTTGTCTATGTACTGGTAGTCCTTAAATGCTCCCCTGCATCCCTTCCGTGTATCGTATGCTTCCCAGTTCAATAACAAAACAAGATGTCCATTTATGGGAGCGATTCGGTTTTGTTTTATAAGAGTCTTCTCTTGTTAATTTAGCATATCTGGAGTGCGTAATACAAATGGATACTCACTCTAGTGACAGGGTGGCCAGTGGTAGGCATTGAGGGGAAGAAAGAAAAAGAAAAAAGCATAAAGCTGTTAAGAGGAACACACAAACACAGCACGAACAAACCCAGGCTTCAAAACACATGCTAATGATGGGCTTTTCTCACACGTCGGAATTTCCAAACACAGTGAAGCTTAAGACGAGTGAAGCTGACTGAATAGGCTCTGATCCAACAAGTACAGACTACTGCAAAGTATGGTATACCAAACATAAACTAAGTCCCTAAATAATAGTCTAAGTCAAACACACAGGTTCTTTATGCCATGAATATCTCATGCCTGCAATGTTGTGCCAAGAAAACTGAAGCATTCATGTCTGAAATGATCTGTATTCAAGTATTATATCCACATACAAAAAAAGAATGGATACAAATAATATTGAATATATATTGTATTAAATAAAGACAGAAAACTCTTGATTCAAAGGGTTCATGAGTGTATTTTTTCTTAAGGTAAAAAAAAAAAACAAATAATAAAAAAAACAAACATTGGTTTTGTTTATTTGCTATCCAAAGTCCATTCATTGGAGCAGCTGCTGTATTAGTATTCTTTCTTAAAATTTTAATATTACGATCCTTTGAATCAAACGCCATGGAGATGGTAGTCACCTTACAGCATCCCCACCCAGTTCTGTCTCAGAAGCACAGACACACAAATAAAGTTAATGTCACAAATCAATACAAAATATATTCTTTAAAATGTTAGAGGGAAGAGAGATTTTGTTCGTCGTTTTCTGCACAAGCGAATAGGGGCACACCTCAGATGTTATGCTTTAGCAAGACTGTTGAGGAAAAGTATCTCAAGATGAGCAAAAGAAAAAGAAAATCTTATATTGAGGTAGCTGTGCTCTGCCCAGTGCAGAAAAACTTACTTATTTTCAATCATTATAGTTAAAAAAAAACAAACAAACAAACAAAAAAAAACATCCATGAAATTAATTTACGCTCTAACATGAGGGACCTTACACAATTAAATTAGAATGAGAAACCACATACAGTTCATGCTTGGTCACAGGACATGCGGCTTTTGTTTATCAAGGGTTTTTTTTGTTGTAAGCTAAGCATTCAAATGTTTCACTCTGAGTCCCAAACCTTCCCCCCTGTCCTTGTCTGCCACATGGAGCTCATCATCTCTGAAAGAGTTCTGAGTTTATACTGAAGACACAATGGTAAACATTAGAAAATAAATCAAGGCGGTATGTCTAAGCCACGCTGGTCAAACAATTTACAAAGCCATAAAAAAAGTTGCATAAAATAGTGCTCAATCTCTGTACAGATCAAATTATTTCTGATATCCTAATTTTCCTTTTCATCAAGAGGGAAGCTAAACAAAAAAAATGAAATTAAATAAAACCAAAACCCAAATTTTCTGTTTTTACTGTAGTGACATAGGACATGTTATTCCCACCATCATTAAAATATAAACCATAAAGGCAATATTGACATGAACAAAAATAATAACTGGCAACAGTATATTTTCTTTCACACCAGCAACAACAACAAAAAAAAAAAGTCCACAGCTATGGGAGTGATGGTCTTCTAACACTCACATTTAAAGCCTCACCCATTCATAAATCCTACACCAACTCAAAACAGACGACTTCTCAGTGTTAACATTTTATATTATTTGTTATGTGTCAAAGTTGGTCCTTTCTCTTACGCACGTGGTGGCACGCAAAGGCACACACACTAACTCTACAAATGCACACACATACACACTAGCTACGCACATTACAGAAGGCAGAGAGAGAAGAGGAGAGGAAAAGAGGGAAGTGATGGCAGTGGGTGGGGAATGGAAAAGTCGAGGTTGTGCTCAAGTCAGTCAGGACCAGAACATGTCGGCCATGTTAGTGTCGCGGCTGTAGATCCAGAGGACCAAGGGGAGGGAAATGGTCACAAAGGGCCAGGAGATTCCCTCCATGCATGCAGACAGGGAGCAGCCTTTGGAGTTGGCAGGCTTCTCCAGGTCTTTACCAGGCTCCAGGTAGTTCCTGGCAGCAAACTTGAGCAGTTCGTCCAGTAGAATGACAGGGAGCGAGATCTTGAGCACCATAAGCCACTGGGTCAGATTCAGGGGCGTGATCTGGAAAATGATCTGGAACAGAAGAAACAGCAATGAGCAAATTGACAGAATTAGGACATTTGCCAACATAGTAATGATTCTTTTCTTGTGCTTTCCATCCATTTGACAGTAAATTAAAGTCTTTGTGTCAAAATGAAAAATAATGCTCACTGGGAGAGGTTCCACATAGAGGATGAGGAAGTGAAGGGACATGGAGAGGCAGATGGCTCCCAGCAGCCACACGTTCTCCCAGGGAGGCATCCGCAGCAGGGACTGGTTCTCTGACACGCTGTGAGGAACACAGACAAATGGTGATGTTTGTTACAAAGTCACTCGCTGACTTAAAAAGAAAAACCCATTAATCTTTATTTCCCAACATAACACACACACACACACACACAGTTGTGTGCGTTATGTTACTAAAGTAAAAGAGGAGATGAAGATCAACAACTGGGAAAGATGTCTAACCTGTTAAGGGCATTGCACATCTCAATCGTGACCAGTACAGACAGGGCCATGGTCATCGGGTAAGGAGACTCAAACACTTTGCAGTCTATGCCCTCGTAGTCTGGATTTTCTGGACCACACTGCAGAAAATGGCTCTAAGAGGCAGAAAGAAAAAAAGATGAGCAATGTTCTCCAACTGAAGAATTTGGCACATTAAAGTGCAGCAAATTAACATGATAGCGTTATTAAGCTCTACCAGTTGGTAAAAGGTGATCCTTGGTCCATCCTCAGCTGCAACAAACCACCAGGCAGCAGCACCAACAGTGGCAGCACCAACATAACCTGACACACACACGCAAAAAATAAAAATATATTTTTAAATCCATTCACACACAGATAATGGCGCAGATGTCCACAACACAGCAATTAAAACTTAAACATGTAGGAGTAACAGCAGTCATCTTGCAAATTACATGCCGTATACAGTCTAAAGTAGAGTATCATACAGAATATGTACACACTCTTGGACTTTCACTACTTACATCCAATTGCTAGGTATCTGAAGAAAAGCCATCCAGAGATGAGTGGCTCACGAGCATTGCGTGGAGGCTTATTCATGATGTCCAAGTCTGGTGGGTTGAAACCAAGAGCAGTGGCAGGCAAGCCATCAGTCACCAGGTTGACCCAGAGCAGTTGGACGGGGATGAGAGCTTCAGGGAACCCCAGAGCTGCAGTCAGAAAGATGCTGCACAAAGGAGAGGAATGACAAATGACCAGGTGCTCTAAAACCATGTGGTGTGTTTATTTCAGAAGAATGAAGTGTGTTTGTAAAAGCAAGTCATTCTCACCAGACAACTTCGCCCACATTTGAGGAGATGAGGTATCTGATAAACTGCTTCATGTTGTTATAAATGGCTCTTCCTTCCTCAACTGCAGCAACGATGGTGGCAAAGTTGTCATCAGCCAGCACCATCTCAGAGGCGGTCTTGGCCACGGCTGTGCCTGAGCCCATGGCAATGCCAATCTCAGCCTTTTTCAGAGCGGGGGCGTCATTTACACCATCACCAGTCTGAGGTGAGAATGAAAAGCAGGACAGGAAAATATTCAGTTTTAAAAACAACTGATTTGAAATTTTATCCAAGCACTCCATTTCCTTTAATCTAAGCAAAAAAGGGAAAAACAGAAAAACGTGACAAAGCCAAATAGTATATTAGACATTACAAATCTAAAAAAGAAATGTCAGGATTGGTTTTAGGTGCTTTCATGAATGCATGACTGAAGAACACCACATTATTATTTACCATAGCTGTGATCTCATCATAGGACTGCAGATACTCAACAATCTTGGATTTATGTGAAGGCTCAACCCGTGCAAAGCAGCGAGCCTTGACCACAGCGTCTCTCTGCTGTGCAGGTGACAGATCATCAAACTCTCGGCCAGTGAAAGCCATGCTGGAAACATCATCTTCTTCTCCAAAAATACCAACACGCCTGCAAATAGCCACAGCCGTCCCTGGAATATACATGAGAACGCAGTAATTATTACTTCAGGCTTTTGGGAATGAAATAAGCTGGTTAT
>VURO01021533.1:0-13822 GCA_015108175.1 Pelvicachromis taeniatus
CTACTCTGAGCTCCTCCCGGATGGCCGAACTTCTCACCCTATCCCTAAGGGAGAGTCCGGCCACCCTTCGGAGGAAGCCCATTTCCGCTGCTTATATCCGCGATCTCATTCTTTCGGTCACTGTGGGTACAGCTCGTGACCATAGGTGAGGGTAGGGCTGTAGATCGACCGGTAAAGTGAAAGCTTCGCTTTTACACTCAGCTCTCTCTTCACCACAACAGACCGATGCAGCGTCCGCATTACTGCAGCTGCAGCACCGATCCGTCTGTCGATCTCCCGCTCCCTTCTCCCATCACTCGTGAACAAGACCCCGAGATACTTAAACTCCTCCACTTGGGGCAAGGACTCGTCCCTGACCCGGAGTGGGCACTCCACACTTCTCCGACCATGCCATCGGATTTGGAGGTGCTGATTCTCATTCCCACTGCTTCACACTCGGCTGCGAACCGTTCCAAGGCAAGCTGGAGGCCATCACTTTTTTTAAATTTCTAATAAACCATTAATATTTATTTCATGAATGGAAAAAAACAAACAAGTTTTCATTTGTGGCTCATTTGAGAAATCAAAGATAAATGATTTCCACAAAACTGAATATTTTTCCCCCCATACGGCCACAGTGTATGTACAGTACCTGCATGTCGTCTCCTCGGAGCATGTTCCCTGAGAGGTCCAGATGGACTAGGCTGCTGGGGATGGACGGGTTGGCACTCAGTGACTGCCAAAGGCTATTCACCCCTATAACACAAACGCACACAAAACAAGCACTGTCAGCGTTATCACGGCCCTCAAATCTCCACTTGATGTTTTGACAGTATATTGAAGGAAATGAGCAGTGGGAGAATACCGGAAAGAACGGGCTCAGAACATAGAGTGAGTGCATGGACAGTAAAATGAATAGGCCTCCTCACAGTCCTGTAAATGTAATCCACAATTCCAATACTGTGTTTATCAAAAAATATAAAGGCAGTATTACTGACTTAATAACTATATTGAAAAGGATATCTTCTGATAAATATACTGAAAAAGCCCCATGAAAACAAATATTTATGCAACCAGTGTGTGTTTGAAAGATTTAAATTGTATGTTGCATGACTGTCTATGCATGCCTGCATGCATTTCCACAGCTTATTATTGACACGCTGTGCACGCAACCACTGACCTGTGTCACATCACATCGCATGGCTGACATGGTACTCTGACACTTTAATACTATGAAGTCCTGACTGACTGTAAATCAAGGCGTGACTGTCAAATAAGTGCTTTGATGAAGAGATGAAAAAGAATAAGATTAAAGTCAAATGAGAGTAAGAAAAGAGACATTCAAAACATCAAATGAGCAAATTGCTGAATTATGTGCTGAGCCAAAGCTGTTTATAAAAAGGCAAACAAACAAAAAAAAAGGGTGAATGTACAATCCTCAGCTTTTGCTCTTGGCATAGAGTCACAAATTATGGATTGAGCAAAGCAGAGCTCAGTTTAAGCAGCCTTACTAACTCGGCATGTGGAATCTGATAGCTTTTTATTGACTGCCTGAAAAAAGCAGGTTTAAAATGAGTTCCTACAGACCAGCGTGGTGCTGAATAGTTTATTTTGGATGATAACCAAGAAAAAAAAAATAGCCTGCAAGTAACTGCTGACAGACAAATTTCAATCTAGACAAGCGCAATGAGACTTTGAGACTCTGCACTTTTAGCCTTAAACAGCCTTAAATACAATCAGCCTCTCGGCACTATTTATTAAAGCAATGACTTTGGTCTACTGACTAAAGGAAAGATGTTTAGGGAGTAGCATTTATACAAATGAAAACATGAACAGTGTTTCCAATTTCCTCCCTTTCCTTGTGATAATTAAGTCTTATTAGCGTGCCAACAGTGGGTGTGATCACATTAGTGGAGGAAATTAAGTGCTCCTTTCTGTACGGGTGCATGTAAATGAATGCAAAACCAAACACACAATAAAAAAAAAACAACCAAGTGATTACAGCACAATATTTGTATCATATATCCATCGTAACCAATCTGTTACTTTTGCTGTTGCAAGTGGATCCACAGATCACTTTAACAATTCAACAACTCTACAGACGCAAACAGCAAGGGAAAACAGCACATACCTTTGGGTGAGAGTGAGGTTTTGGAAAAGTTTAAATGCTTGAGCCCCAAACGAAGTTTGGCAAACTGAGCACCCAGGGAGGAAACACCTGCAACGAGAGAGAGAGATTTATCTACTTGTAAGTTGTCGTTTATGGTGCTGGTGTAGCTCTCTGTTAGAGATCATTAGTCTTAACTTCATTCAACACAGCTCTAACTTAACAGTCCATGAACATAGTGGTATTTGTTACCTGAAAAAGAAAGCATTCCATTACATCGCAATAAAAACTACTGCTTAGAAGGACAACAAATGACAATGAAGTTATTTCTCCATTTGATTATGAGAGTAAGCCACCTTTTATTTTTAATATTATTGTGTATTTTAAGGTATATTATGGGACAATCAGTCACAGTGACTAATAATCAGCCAAAGTAGTTAATTTCATACACAGCAAATGCATGAAATTGCATATTTTTGTAATAAATTTAACATGATGACAAATAAACTCGAGACTGGTGAGCCCCAGACATCTGTTGCATGTTTACATGCGTCTGTATGAATATTTGGTGGAATGCATCTTTAATTCATGCGTCCTGGATAGACCGAGAGGCCTTAGGACAGAGCTGATGAAATATTAAAATGCTGCACTAACTGCACTATCACAATAGAACATAAACCGTGTGAATCATCACTAGCTGTGTCAGGCTGTGGTGTATGTACTATAGAGCTGTCCTTTCACTCGACCTGCATGTCATTTTATTTCTGGCCTTTTCTCTCAGTTTGGATTTTGTTTGCCAAATCTAGTCTTCTTAATTCTAATTTTACACCTTCCCCACTGCCTGATTCTAATTTGGGTTATATTATTTTAGAGAGCCAATGTAATTATGTAATATATTACTATATTTAAAAGAATGCTGTAACTATTTGTAATCTGTGAAAATTGTATTTTCATATTACAGAGCAAAGGTGAAACAGTCTTTAGAGAGGAGAAAGAAGAAATGGGGGAAAAAAGCAGATCAGAGGGAAATACATTAGACTAGATGTGAGCATCTATACCTCTGTCCTCCAGTGGGTTGTTGGCAAGATTAATAGTGGTGAGTCCTGAGCTGGGGTTGTGGGCCAGAGCAGCAGCTAGCTTCTGGGCAAAATCGCTGTAGATTGTGAAAGGATGTTTTCATTACATTACAGGTCTATAAACAGTGTAAGCATGAAACAAAGACCTTCAGAATGCTTCGGCGCCTTTGATGTTGCTTTTACAGAAGCAGGAAAGAAAAGCTTACAGAAAGTGAACTGAAACGTTAGATCGGGACTGCTAAAAAAGCTATCCAATATTTTTAAAGAAAGGAATACACAGGAACAGCAATGGCAAAGCTACCATTTCAGCACTAAACAGATTAACAAAACTGGATTCAGTAATGTGATGCAGAGCCATTTCCTTCACAGATCTGACGAAAGCAAAATCAAATTAACATCACAAGCCCTCGACAATGTTGCTGCAGTTTTCCGTATATAGGTCTTGGTCTTCCATACTGAAAATACTGAGTCTGTGTATGAAAGTGCCTTTGGTTTCAAATACATTAACAGCTTTCTCTTGCTGTGACAGTCATAAAAATGGGCTTTATTACTATTATGTCAAGCAGGTAAAATTAAAATTACTATAAATCATAAATCTGCCCCAAGTAATGTCTGACCCGTCAACAGAAAAGGTCACTCCAGAGATTTAATATTGCACTTCCATATAGCACAGATACTTTTCACTAAGAGATTAAAAAGGTAGGTTGGAATGGCTAAATCACCTCCCATAATGTAAGACAGAATTTTTAGTTGTATCCATTCTGGATGTGAAACGAAACATCAGCACCTTAGAAATACAAAATAAATCCTCAGAATTTGTTGTTTCAATGCCAAATATATCTATATCTTTCTCTTGATATATCTATCTATATCTCTACATACCATATCTATCGATAGATATATAGATATACATATAAACTAATTTTTATCTGTTATTAACCAACCTTGGAGTTCTGAGATCGTGATTTCTTGATCTTGATCTTTAATATTTTCAATTTTCTTACGTTTTGAGTCCTGCGTTGTCCAAGACCAACTCCTCCAGTCGACTGGATCGAGACACCACCCGAAGGATCTGCTCGCAAACATCTGCGGACTGAAGACGAACATACGTCAGAACGTTTTGTTAACAGCTGTGCAAAAGTCTTGAGCCTCATGTTTCATTATATTTTGCTTCCAAGAAGCCAGGACAAGTGTTAGTAAATTTCTGGTTCCAGTCATCATCTCTACAGATTCTTTGGAGGATCACCTTGACAGAGAACCGAACAAAAGGCAGCAAACATCCAAAGAAGAGCTTTGAATGTCCCTCAAGAAGCGTAAAGAACCATTCCTGAAGACGACTTAAAGAAATTACAGGAAAGCTTCTCTATAAGAGTTCAGGCTGTGTTGAAGATTAGGTGGTCTTGAAACATTGACTTTTAATCTCAAATCACTGCACCCACTTCCCATTTTTCTAGCAAAATATAAAGAAATAATGGGCGGCTGAAGACTTTTGCACAGTACTGCAATAATAATATATTCTTTCCTTCAGGTTTTTAAATGTTGTACTTTAAGGAAAAGTGTGAACGGACAGAAAATGATGCTCTGTATTTAGAGTCATACTCAAAGCTGCATAGTAGGTTCTCGCTCACTGATTAACTGAAGTGAATTTATTCTCCATTCTTTATCAAAAGCATAAAAAAATATAGTAATTAACTGAACAAGCTCCAAGGCTTAGAACATGCTTAATCTGGAACAGTAAAACTTAGATGCTGAGATACTGAAGGTCACAGGAACAACAAAGAGATGTACTTTTGCATTGATTCCAAGTGTTCTTGTTCTCAACCGCTCTCTCCAGAAAGCAGTTTATTTATGCTAATTAAAACCCAACAGTATATGAGTGAAGTCTTCCACTTAAAGACCATTTACGCATGACAAGGAGAGACTGGGGAGTTCAGACTCTGGACACCTTAAGAGGGAGAAAAATTGTTCTCGCTTCTGTGGTCTGAACACCACAGGAGACAGCACAGGGACGAAAAGCCCACTTATTTAGACAAAATTAAAGATTCAACAGCTGAATGTCCATGCCCTACCTAGATGCTCACTGACCCACTTCACTGTGTGCTGTGTCATACATACACACAGAAATCATGAACCAAACACATTCAGTTTACATTGCTACAGATATATCTTCCAATAACATGCACTGAAAAACAGTGTTCACTATGATAGCATGGCCAGTATGTTGTTATTAATCCCAGTAGTTGACTTTTCTTCAGTGAGGGACTGTTTCTGTTAGCCAGCAACCTTAGTGTGGCCAAAACAGTGCCTGTATTGTCCAACACGGGTCTCTAGAGTGTGGAGGAGAGAAAGGAGAGCGTGATGATGGAAAGAGAAGGAGACAGTGACAGGAAAACACAGAAGAAAGGGACCATTGTTCACATGTTTACTCATCGAAACTATGAGAGTTAAAGAAAAGAATAAGAAGGATGGAGGCCACCGGGGGATGACACATGATAGAAAAAAATAGAGAAAAAAAAAAGAGCGATACCAGGGTAGTGATGGATGAAATGGAGAACAGGAGAGTGAGCAGAGAGGCAGAGGGCACACAAAGAAGTCTTGTCTTTTCCACAGCAGCCACAATAACACTGTTGGGGACAGCAGGGCGACACTGTCAGCATGTGTATTGTACCATTTACCACTCATTAAATAACAACCTTGTCACGCTGTGGTGTTCTGACCCTACACTCTGCGAAACCATCCCACACTTTCACACGCACACACACTGTGCTATCATGACTTCATTAAAGGGTTATCCCTCTGTCATCCTCTGCTCTTCTTTTCTCATTTCTGGGCTCAGCATCTTGATTAGACCACTAGACAAACAGCCTGATTAAACTGAGGATGAGCAGCGAAATCCCTCACTGTGATGGCTGCTGTGTGTGTGTGTGTGTGTGTGTGTGTGTGTGTGTGTGTGTGTGTGTGTGTGTGTATTTGTTTTATTATTCAGTCTGCTGCACTGATATTATTTATCTATACAATAGAGATGCAAGACTGAATTTTAAGGCCTGATGCTTGTGGATTGAATGTTTTACATCTCCGTATCAACAGTTTTTCCTCTTGGTGGTCCACAGGATATTTCTGAAAGTGAGGCTACGGTTCAACATTAAACACAAAGCAGATCAGTCTGAGTGTCAACCTCTAGTTGAACTTTTTATACATCACCTGGCCTCATTCAGACCACTTTCACAAGTTAAAATGTTTAGTTCCCCTTTTCTGGTGTAATTGTTAAACCTGATTACTCCTTGTAATGCTTTCTGACTCGCTTATTTATTCATCCGGCATTTCTCACTTTCACTTTGTCCACTGACCTTTCCCCCAACCTTCATGTTTCTGTCCCACTGCTCTGCTGGCTGTCATCACTTTCTCTCACACTCTGTTCCTCTCTTATTGTTCTGTCAGACTTCCTATTATTTCCATTGGAACGGGACTCAGAAATAATCATGCTCCAGATCACATCCTTGCAGCTCCTGTTTCTCCGGCTTCCCCAGTATCTCTATACAAATATGCCCACATTGGGAAAAGAGGATTTTTTTCCCTTCCTTAAAGCACTCAGAGGGGACTGGGTTGTAAACCCACAGAATACAATTCAAACACTGCCAAAAGAAACAACAACACTCAAGCAGCACACACATTCGAATGGCACGAACACAAAAGCCTTGCGTATCATCAAAACCACACACTAATCTGAAACAGAAGGGCTAACATTAGACAGCACATATACCTGTGTGAACATTTGTGCCCAAGTTTGAACATGGCATTACAAGGGACTAGATTTTAAAATTTAGCACAAAAGAAATTGTCCATGACGGAACCGTGAGATAATTGCTCGGACTGCGGAAGCGGCGTGTGGTAATTGGTGAGACTGAGCGAAGCCTCGAGACGCAGAGTTGGTAATGGAGTGCTGCAGGGGGGCAACAGCCTAAGACATTGAGCCCCTTTGTCTAGTACGGATTAGGAGTCTTATCACACGAAAACATTGGACTTGATCGTCAGTCAACAGAGGGGTGGGGGAGATGGAGGAAACAAAGGGGAAAATATTCTGTGCAGACACCCATATACACCGTAAAGGTAGAGGAAAAGCTGCCTACATTAGAGTAAATTTAGAGAAGGAGAAATCCAAATATGCAATATAGAAAGTGACATTACACATCTG
This sequence comes from Pelvicachromis taeniatus, assembly GCA_015108175.1. Classification (NCBI taxonomy): domain Eukaryota; kingdom Metazoa; phylum Chordata; class Actinopteri; order Cichliformes; family Cichlidae; genus Pelvicachromis; species Pelvicachromis taeniatus. The sequence goes on from VURO01021533.1 coordinate 7,355, forward strand.
AAATATGTCAGCCCCCCTCAAATGAGGTAGACACATTTTCAACTGACATGTAACACAATAAGTCCTCAAAAACAGTCTATGCAATGCAACAACAGTGATAGGTGCCACGTCCTTTTTTTAACTTTCACAAAGTAAGAAAAATCAGCTCTGCTCTTCAGCACAATTTTAAATAGGCCAAATGTGGCATGCTCCCAACACAGTTTGTAGACCCATAATAAAACAGAGTAAATCTCCATCTTTTACTCCAATTAGCCACTTTCTGTCATCACTTGAGACATAAATTACAAATGGAGGCAAATTCTAAGCCCTTATCGACAAATACTGTCTCAGACAAAGCAGAAACCAATGCACTGCTGTTGCAGCATTGAGGCAAGGCAGTGAGAAGCAGACTTTCCCAACCAAAGAAATAGAGCAGGGCGGCTTTCTTACCTACGTACACCTGGGATAGAATTAAATCTGGCTGTTCCGCAGGAGAACACTAACAGTGCATACCTTTAATCCAGCACAATGGAGATATGAGCCACATTCATATAGAAATTAAAGGAATGAGAATGGGAGAGACTAGCGCCGCTATAAGGTCTACCTTTGTTAATATGCTTGTTGATGAGCAGCACTCTCAGAATGACAGCAGCAAACTACATCCTCTGAAATGACCACAGAACTCTTAAAACAGTGTCAACTGAACATTAAAACTTCTTTGAAGGGCTCAGACTTTAGCTTGCATAGTGTTAGTTAGAGTTTCAAATATGAGAAGTACTAACCAGCTTGTAGTCCTTAGTAGAGACCTTGGTGAACCACTGGTTAAACTCCAGGACTGCTATTATAGCTACCAGATCCCTGAGGAGGAGGACAAATGCAGAAGAGAAAAAGTTAGAGCAGCTATGAAATCTTTTTGTCTCTCATCAATACCATCTCAGACTGGGTGGTGGCTTTGATAGCTTTTCAAATTGCACTGGTGGTAATATTTAAATATCTTTGCCAACACTCACCTGTTCTCCAGATGGCTGAAGTCCTGCAGATTAAGTTCTCTGGTATCTTGCGTTAAATATATAGTGTCTACATCCTGGAAAGGAAACGAGTAATTAAACTCGACTCTAGAAACAAAGCAATTGCACTGGGAGAGTAAAAAAAAAAAAGCAAGAGCTCAAAGGTGTCAAGAAATAAATATGTGAGGAAAAGCGTTCTATATACGTCAATGCTGTTGGGGCTATACGATTTATCAAAAGTTGTTGCATGTTTATGGATCCAGCCTACAGCGGTGAGGCTTAGATGAAGCACAATCTGTCACAAACTAATGTAAGCAACGCTTACCCACTGCACCTCTTCTCTGTAAGGCATCCCCAACCAGTCACAAACACATCGGTACATCTGAGAAAACCCACCTACACAGAGACAAAGACCATCAAATATGAAGAGAGAAAACAGAACAAAGTAGACACGTGAAAGACGGATTTTGGAAACATTGCTCAGACTGTGTAAACCTTCTACAGCAGCAACACATCATTTCAAATATATAGACAGTCATTTGGAAAAGTCTTGAGCCAAGTCAAGATGATCCCACACTGCTTCATGTTGAGGTCCAGGCTCTGGGGAGGCCAATCCATAACTGAGTTTTTCTATCCAGGTAGGGTTAGGATCATTGTCATGCTAAAAAAAAAAAAAAAAAACTGAAGCTGTTGCCAATCAGATGCTTACCAGATAGCATTACGTGATGGATAGCAAACTGATGACACATTTCTGTGTTGATGATCTCCACCACCACTGAAATGCATCCTCAAATCATGACAGAGCCTCTAATGTGTTTTACAGATGGCTGTAGACACTCTCCTGCCCTACTCTGCACACACTGAGGATGATTTAACCCAAAAATGGTCAAATATGGATTAATCACACCAACAGACCCATTGCCACTGATTTTTAGTCCAGTTCTTGTGCAATTTGGCATAACTCAGCCTGTTCTCACGGTTTTCCTTCCTTACGAATGGCTTCTCGATATTCACCATTCCATTTAGACCTGATGAGGCGAACAGTAGATAGATCATCTAAAAGGCCACGTGCATCTTTTAAATCCTGTGTTTGTTGGATATTTTGCTTTTTTTCTTGAGAACATGACTTTGAGATATTGTTTATCTGTTGTAGACAGATTTTCAAGCCTGCTACTTCTCTTGTCCTCCACTTTTCCAGTTTCCTCAGTTTTTAAGGACACAGTGTCACATCTCACCTTACTGACATACACCAAGTTAGCTCTTTGAGAATGATCTTGTTGGTGCAAGAAATGCTATTTTATGACTGTTATAAGTGTTATCTTTGCCATTTTTCATAGATTAAATTAAAGAACTGGAGAAACTTGTTTCTTTAGAAAACTTGAAACACTATTGACCACTCAAGACCACTTTAAAAATGACAAGCAAGTATGGCTAAATGGAAGCAAAATAAAAAGAAATAAGGGGTGGCTCAAGATTTTTGCACAGTACTGTATGCAGATGGACACAGTAGTCACAGGTTCATACCACAGGGTCCAGGTTCAGCAGGTTTATTGTTCTCCCACAGAGTCTGCAGAGAAGACAGCCTGTCTGGAGGCTCCATGCAGAGCTTCTTCATCACTTTACTGAGAACAGAAGACAGATGAAGATATATTACGAAAATTGCATCTAGTGAGAGTTTCAAACTAACAGTTTCATACTTTTTAAACAATCTATACTGAACTACTCTAAGTCTTACTTTTCTACAGACATTTTGTAGGCAAGCGATGAAGCAGCTGTTATGTACTACATGGTACTGCAGGAATTTAAATTGAAACTATGAGTGCTTAAATTAAAAAACACAAACTAATATCCATCCATCCTTTTTCAAGGTCGCGGGGGGCGCTGGAGGCTATTCCAGCTGTCTTGGCAGGGTATACCCCGGACAGGTTGCCAGTCTGTTGCAGGGCTAACACACAGACACAGACAACCATTTGCCCTCACATTCACTCCCACATTGACACCTATGGGCAATTTAGAGTTTCCCAGTTAACTGATCCCCACAAACTAATATCTAACTGCTTAAAAGAGAAGAAAAGGCAGTATTAACCTTAATGCCTGTTGTATCTTATTTGATACGTGATTTCTGAGACTTCTAATAACACGCACGCACGCACGCGCACACACACATACACACACAATACGGTTGTAGCAGAATTGATACAAATTAAAACTCATAAGGTTTGTTAAATACGCCATTTTCCAAGAAATTGAATTTTCTGGCAATAGTTCAGGCTTTAAAGGGTTAAATAAAATACAGTCAAATATAAAAATGGTCAGCCTCGCGATGAGCCCAAACACTGTACTGTTCACAGGACAAGGTTATAGAAGTTTATGGTTTTACATCCTTATTCATTTCTGCATTTCTATTCTTGCTTCCTGTTCAGCAAATCTTTGAAAGAAGCTCACATACACATCCAAACTAGAATAAAATCCCAAATCTATTACCTATGAGGAAGGAGTTGGTGACGAGACGGGTGAATACTGTACAGTTTACACACGCACACACAGGACAAACTCACCTAGGGGGCAGATCTGGACATATCCTCTGCATGCAACTTCCTATGTGAGCCACCACCTCGTTTACCTCGTCTGTGGAGGGCAGCTTCACCGAAAATGAGCCACGCTCATATTCTATGGACAGCTTAATAGACATAATCTTAATTAGTTATCACAATAATTAATGATTCCACCTTCACTAAAAGGCAATTACAAGTGCACCATTTAGCTATGAGACTAACACATTTTTATTTTTCTCATTCAGTCTGGTTTAATCAGATACAACTGACTGATAATTAGTTAATGTTAGGATTCAACATGGATGTATTGTGTGTTTTTTGCATGCATGTGTCTTATTCTGTTCCTTTTAATCCATATTTGACTTTTTTTTTGCCCACCTCCCTGGAATCTATTGAAAATAATTTAAGTGAAAAAAATGTAAAAATCCATCTACTTAACCACACTTATGTACCACATCTCTGCATGTAATGATTTGATAGTATTAACCAAGACTGGCTGAGCATTTCAGCTACATTCACTACAATTATGCAAATACTGATCAGCGCCTCATCCACCGGCCAAAATTTACATAATCTTTGCTGATACATGGGAGACCATCGGTCAAGATATTAAGAGGACTGACATCTCTCAGATGAGTGGGACAGAGGTTCAGCTCCAGGATCAGGGTGGTTAGTGTTGGATTATCATATTTTATGGATAGATCCTGCTGACTGGCAGCTTGGCACAGATAATCTGGTTAGCCGTAAATTAATGAGTTTCTAAAGATCGTACCAGCATTTAAGACATTTTCCTGCCATATTTTTAGATTTGCCCATTTTATGTTTCCATTCTGCCAAAGTGTCCCTGAGTAGCATAAAAAGCAGTACTAAAAAGTGTTTTAGTACAATATATGCTGAAGACTTAAAACATTATGAGCACTCACAGAAACAAAAAGATATTAAATACTGAGTGTAACAGTTTAGGCATGTGCGTTTATGTGCCTACTGTCTCACTGACTGTTCAGTGCTTCATTGTTTAATTATAATGCTTTAAACGTTAAACAATAATCATATCCTGTATAAATGCTTTAAACAGCAGTTATACAGGATACAGACATAACATAGATGATACATATCAACATTTTTGTAACATGGAAACAGTTTAAAGGAATAGCTGGACATTTGTCCTTCTTTGTTTTTCTGTTTAGTTTGGTGCGTAGATTAATAAGACTTTTGTACGTGTGCTGGGTATGAAGTTTAAGTAATCGGGTGGTTAGCTATGCATAAAGCTTAACAACAGGAGAAACCGCTACATTGACAGTTGCGGGTTTACTGCAGTGGTCATTTACTTGACCTGAGGAAGCGTAATGCCTGTTTTCTCCTGCTTCAAGGCAAGAGGCAAACTAAACTAATGATCAGCTACAACTTTGTTCTTACTATTAAAATGAGAATGAATGATTGTGTTCTCAAAAGTGTAAAGCTTTTTTCTTTAATATTTTTCTGTACCTGAGTCGGCTTGTTGCAAGCAATTCCCTGGATCTCCAGATAATTAAAGGAGTGTTCAACCTAAAAGAAGAGAACAGATGTCCCATTAGAATTCTAATAGCATCCAACGGCATGACCTTGTACTAAGGATAAGTGACAGCAACACAAAAACTGCAGATACAGGATTTTTAAGAACGATACTCATACAGATATTTAAATAACACAGATATTTTATTTAAAAAGACGATATTCTGATATCCAATATATTTTTTCTTCCAGACACACGAAGCATAAACAGATTTCTCTAAAATTCGTTAAGTTAGTTGTTTTTTAAAACCTACACCCTGTCTGAGGCGGCTCAGATCAGCTGGGCGTTGGGCTTGTGGCATTCCAAATATGTGTGCTGCCAAAAAGGGATTTGCAGGACATCCTTCACTGGATAAACTGTGCAACTCTAACCCTCACAAGCATGGTCAAGCTTGGCTCTCCATTCCCTTCTTTACATTATTAATTTTTTATTTATCATCTGTTATAACTAATGGATTACCGAATAACTGATATCGGACAATTCTGGTGTTACCATACCGTTTAAGAATACGCTGCTTGATATTAAGAAAAAGATCAATTATAACGACAGAAAAAGAAAGGAGAGAAGAAGAATATTAGGAATAGATTGGTGTAGTGCCATCGAATGAGTCCTGCTCAACAGACTCTGTTTCACAATTAATAAGTCAGGTTGGGGTAGTTTCTTCTTCTAACACCAACTCACAGTCACACAATCACAAATACTTGCATCTCAGTGTTTAGTCAAGTCCAGTGGAAATAAAATAAAACAACTATATATGGCGCATGCTGTTGCTGAGATACTCGAATTATTGCGGCTTTTTCCCTCTTTTGCACCATTTCAAATGTACTTTTTAAAACTGTCGGAGCCGAGTCTCTCTTGCAGCTTCAATAGAACAAAAAATAAACTGAAGCATCATTCAAAAGGCAGTCTTTTCAAAACATCAGGCTAAAGAAACACAGAGCAGTCTTGCATTCGAATGTTCTATTTCTGCTTCAAGAGAGCAACTCAGGACTGAGGAGACAAAGAAAAGCAGCCACTTGCCTTCACGGGCCTTAAAAGGACAGAAACAGAGACTCTTTTAAATGAGATTGGAAACCTTTGCATACAAATGCCTTCCGCTTTATACCTAGTGCAGTTTTCCTCTGCTACTTGCTCTCCCACAAACACATACAGTACAGTGCCTGAGGGTAGGCCAGAGAGTAGGCCAGACTATTCCAGGTGGGCGCTGTGTTCCTGAGGCTTGGCTCAGAGATGAGAGGAGGGAGAGGATAAGCAGACTGTCTACTGTCTGACTACAGTATGCAGTGTGTGTGTGTGTGTGTGTGTGTGTGTGTGTGTGTGTGTGTGTGTGTGTGTGTGTGTGTGTGTGTGTGTGTGTGTGTGTGTGTGCACGGGT
>VURO01021533.1:14302-26955 GCA_015108175.1 Pelvicachromis taeniatus
AACAGTTATTGTTATTTTTTTTTTATTTAAAAAAAAACAATAGTTATTAAATATTTTGATGCTCATTTATTCCTGCAAAGTGTTGTTTGCTACAATATGTACCCATAATGTAAAATAAGTCAATTAGTTTATTTATTTCAGCCTGTAAAAAGGTGTGGATCTAATCTGAATGGACTTAAATTGTGTGGTAATGAAATCTGGACTTCAGCCATTGGCGATGGCAGCTCCATGCTGGGAGGTGTATGGAACCAAATGCCTGAGTAATTGCATCATTCACTCATTCGTTCACTGCCCGTCTGTCAGTATTACGGGTCACACTGCGTGATCATGCACTTAAGTTTATCTGAAAGGTATTTATTATAACTGTTAATATTGAGGATGCTGCTGACCATTTGTATGTCAGGTTTTAATGAGATAATGGACACTATACTATGTTTTGTATATCAAAGGTATGCTCAGTGTGACCTCTTATTACATAAACTCCATTAGTTCTGACATCAAACAAAAGACAAGAGAGCTGAAGAACATACAGGTGAGGCTAAAAAAATAAATGAGACGAAATGCAAGAAGGAAGATATGAATGAATGTGTGTGTGTGAGCATATGTGCATGCTTTTAGGAAGACACTGGCAGACAGCGAGGACCTGAAGCTTCTCAAGAGAAGCCAAAGCATCAATGGAAGCAGCGCACACACAGAAACCCACTGACAAGCACATGAGAGAACTAGAGGGGCTTTCAGCTATAACTAAGAGGAGAAAAACACAGTCTAATGTTTAACTGAGGGTTTACTTTTAATAAAACACAACACTTCAACATTAAGGCCTTGGGCTGGCTTCAGTAAAACAATACAGATGAAATCCCCATCCTATAGTTTGTACTCCAGTAGGGTTTTAAAGCATCACCACTTTTTATGCATAATAGATGAGTGATCAAGTAGAAAAAACCCTATGCAAGACCCCGTGCACTTGCCTTTTTCTATAAAATAATATATCATCATCTGTGCATTGATTAAAAAAAAAACTGCTTTGAACAGAAGGTGAGTACAGAGGAGAAGCTAATGTTTATTTAAGATTGACTGATCTTGGCTGTGAAATAGACTTTACAATAGAAAAGTACATTTTTGGAGAAATATGGTAACAAGCTTTTAATTTTTCTAGGTTTTCTTTTAATAACATGCGCCAAGAAACCACCCAGAACATTAGTGCATTAGTTGGCACTAATGAATGAATGAATGAATAAATGAATAATAATAATAATAAATGATCTATAATGAGTTTCATATACACCAATTAATCACAAAACTGTAATTATTCCTCAAAAAAATAAAAAAGATTCCAGCCACTTGTTCAAAAAAATAGATTTTCTGTCTGTCCCTTTATGGTAAATTATCAGCTTAATGTATGCTGCAGATACTCATTATTCCCATTGACCTTTGACATTGTAGTGAGCGGGGGAGGGAAACAGGTGTCAGAGTAAGAGAACCGGATGAATTAATGGATCTTTGAAAAAGTTTGGCAGGATTAGAGCGAGAAAGCTAAAACGATGACTTAAAGGAAAGAGGAGAGCAAAGGTGATCCGTGGCTGTAATCTGGCTAACCAAAGAAAACAAAGGTTCGCTACAAGAGAAAGAACCGTCCCCCAAGAGAGGAGGGGTTTATACCAAGAAAAGAAAAGAAAAGAAAAGGTGGAAAAAGATCCGAATGCAGGATGAGATATGGGGGCTACTAAGGGGAGTGGGGGGGTCTTTATAAAGCAGGTGTCTAATCCCTCTGGTCAAAAAAACAGCACACAGATAAAAAACAGATGCAGGACCAGCTAAATGAACAGATTTTAAACTTGTGGCTCATAACACTGGAAACGTTTCCAAAGTGGAAAATGATGTTATGTGAAAGAGTGAGCTATGATGTTTTCTGTCTCCAGGACTTTGAGAAAAATTCTCTTAAAGCTCTCCTGTCCCGTGTCAGGCGATATCACGAGTCCAGATTTTGTAGGTGTTTTCTGTATACAGTCACATCCCTGTTTGGGTTTGTGACTCTAAGCTTTGGTTATGCATGTGGTCAGACTCAAGGCTATTTTTGACAATGAGTCACTACTCCTGCTGAAAACTGCTGACACAGAAAACGTGCTTAATCACTTTTTGTGTTTCATTAGCAGCCGTAACAGCATGGATGGTATTGTTTCCACCTTGTGGGTCTGTGTGTGTTATGTGTACTTTGACAAGTATAAATAGAAGATCAGGCTTTAAAAAATTAGCTCAAAGATGGCTGAAACGTCAGTAAACTCTTGGCCACTGGCTTATTTTTTTTCTTTTGTCTGAATATTATAGAGGCAGCATTGAACAACACTATTATAAACAACATTTATTGTGCAATAACAGCAGTACAAGTCTGCTGTTAACCTTGATAATACATGTAGTGATGGTAACAGTAGTTTTGCATGAACATCTGTGTTGTGTTACTGCACTGCTGGTTTTTATGTGGTAGTGGTGACTATGCTTGTAAAGATGATGAGGGATATTTCAGTGCTGGTGACAGTTACCATCTGCACTGCATTATCGCACCACTGTATGAAGGATTTGCCAACAAGCTTTAGTACTGCTTCAGGTATACAAACTTAAAAGTAACTATTTAAATCCAAAACTGCTCTCGGTTTCACCAGTGCTCAAACAGAATCGCTAACTCTGCTGAAAGGAAATATCACACACACACTGCTGCTTGTAACAAGCATCACAACATTAATAATGAAGAGAAAAGTTTTAATAAATATTCATACATTAAGAGCAACAGTGCTACTGTATGTAATGAAAGAGTTGCAACACACTGATAATTATTCATTGTATTGTTTTGGTTTTATGGTCATGAACCTTTTGGTTCAGTCTTCATATTCTGAAATTAAACACAATACATTTTTTGAGTTTGTTCTTCTCTCCCAACAAACAAGTAGTGAAAGAGGAGAATGAAGCAATGTAGCATGTCCCAGAAACTCTCTCCAGAAAACTTTCCAAGAAGTTCCACAACTTCTGAAGTGATTTCAACTATAAATGTGATTTATTTAAATGGAAAAAATTAACCCTAAAACTATATTAGTAAAGTATACTATTCTCAACTGTTCTTACCTTGGTAGGAATGCGTGCAGTCAAGAGGTAGGCTCGGTAAGATGCGAGAGCCTAGGGGAGAACAGAAACAATAATGAGTATGTAGCTGTAAATATACACTGTGAACAACAAGAACCAGGAAATGACAAAGAGCACAAAGAGCTGCTCTGGTGACTCATCGGGATGAAAAGACGTGACTGTGAAGCATCTCTGTAAAAAGAGTCTAACAGAAAGATACATTGACACTTATAATATACAACTCATAATACAACGATGAAACATTTGTTAAAGTCTCTCTATCAACTCAGCTCACTAAAGACACGCGTGCACTGGTGCACTAATGTTCTTTAGACATTACCCAGCAGAGCTTACACACACATTAAATGGTCTTTAATCTGCCAGTCCTTTTGAGGACTGACTGCACCCATGTAAGAACAGTGGTGGTAATGGTCCAGTGAATCTGCAAGGAGCGAGTGGTATTCATGTATTTGGTCTCCTGCGAGCTCTACTGAGGTAGCTCCCTTACCTAAACCAAAGCAGCGAGAAGTTTCTTTTGCATGATGTGCCACCTGGAGTCTCCCAACAATGTCCAGAGTTCATGTTTAAAAGATGGTTTAGGAACGCAGCACAGCTTCTCATTTTGAGACCATAATAGGTCAGCATGTTTTTCTATGACTTTGTGTTTGTGCTGCTTCTCCCTGCTGAATAAACTGTCTTCATCATGTGTGTTTATGATAGATACATGCCACAGTGAGGGCAGAGCTTACTTATGTTGCTGGTGTGTGAAAGGCTCAACCAGACATATCTTTTCAAGCAGACAAGCAGCTTTAAAAGGTCATTTGGCTGAAATGTTTTGATAACTGCCAGGAAGTATAATATTTTTGGATATGTTTCTCAGAATATGTTAACAGTGGAAAGGATGTAATTTCACTCAGGATTACACTCAGGAAAAAAGCTATTTATTTCCATCTGCAGTCATGTCCTGGGACCTCCCCAGCCTTACATTCGTACAGATGTCAAAAGTATAACATCCAGAGAACAGACAAGCCCTAAAAGAGGGTTGATGTGGGTTGCAAAGCGACTTGCAGACATACAGCACCTGAAGGCAGGCTGTGTGTCCATATCCATCCTCCATTTAGCCAATTCAGGGAGGAAGTTAGTTGTGTAAAGAAAACAAACTTTATCTTGCAGGCACCACAAAATAATCGAGAAGATCAGGAGATCAAAGGTTTCAATCTTTAAAAAGTAAAAAAAGATTAACATCAAAAGACATAATGTAACATTTTAAAGACAAAGGCATGGATCATAACACTGCTTTTTCTCCTGCCAAAAAATATCACAGCACAGCCTAGGTTGACCTTTAAACCATTAGAAGGACACTGCCACCGTTTTCAAAGGAAACACCCTGGTTGGTCAGCAAAGATATACACCAAGAGGAGACATTTGTTTTTCACTAATCCTTTATCAGCAGATTACACTCTTGATTTACTGTTAAATTGCTAGCCTCTAAAATTTCAAGATTTCTGCAGTCAGGGCTTATACTGCATGGACTAAAATGCCTTAATAGCCAAAACCCCTAATCAACCTCTGGCCCCAAGCTTTGCTGAATGTCATTCCGCTGCTCTCTTTACCCAAAATAAAAAAAATCTATCAGGCATAGGGCCAAATAAATAATAATTAAAAAAAAAAAAAAAACGTTCTCTATTTCATGTGTCTGACCAAGTCTGAAATCCAAATACACTCAATTTACTGAGTGAAAAAAAAGTATCTTTGTTGTTGGTTAATCAACCTCCAGGAAGCTGGAGGTTTCAGAGCTGAAACATCCCTTGTGATCCAAACTGTTTATCTGTGTCATACTTACAGTTTAAATATTTTTTGAGAATTTTTGGTAAATCCAATCAGATTTTCTGGGAAAAAGTAGTCACTAGGAAAACTGCCAAAAATGCCACAAGTATTGAAACAACTCAAAAGCATTCACAGCCTTAACATGCAGGCTACAGAGAAAGACAGCTTAGATCTGCTAAGGTTGGCACACTATGGCAAATGGAGGTACCAGAAAAAAAACAAGAAAACAGAAGTTAGTGAAACCTGATGAGAAGGTTTAGAAGCAGAAAAGGAAGAGTGAAAGAATACAAACATAAGGAGGAGAGAATAACAGGTTTCATGAAACAATGACTGACTTGAAGGTCAGGACAGGAAGAGTGAAAACACTGAAGAAAGTCTAGAGACTGTCAAAATCTTTTCTTTTTTTTTATAGATGTGAAAAGAGAAACAGAGGGATGAAAGACACGGTTTAAAGGAATGACAGTGTTTCCCAGCCCTCTGTGGCTCAGCTTCACTGGCAGGGTTTGCATGGTTTGATGTGATGGAGACAGACAGGCAGGCCTGTATGGCCAAAGATAACCTCTTCTAAAGAGCACCAGTCACCGCTGCTACTCTCAAATCTCCTCTCATTGTCTCAGTATCATTTCTGCACTGTAGCACTCATTCACATACAATATGTCTGCAGGTACATTAGTAATGGAATACATTTCATTTCTCCTTAACAAGTAAATAAAGGTACAAATGTTATTTAAAGATCACTTTAGTTTAATATCAACTGAGGAAAGTCTAGAGACTGTAACTGATGCAACTTAGATGGATATACACAATCCATAATTTGGGCAATAACTTTACAGTTTATATTGCAATAAGTTTGTCTAATGTTGGAAATTGTTAAAGGGGCTCTCCAGCTGCCTTTACATAGTTAAGATTACTCATCACATGGGGCATTATTCACTTTAGTGAAAACTGCTCTAAAATATCTTCTGTGGCTCTGGAGGGAGTTTCCAAAGTTAAAAATATACACTTGTTGACATCATTACAATTATTTTTTAGACCCCAATCAGTGGCCCAAGCAGTTTCGCCTCGAGAGATTAGTATCCTGATTCCAATTAAAGGTCAGTATATCTATATTTGATCATTATTTGCTTAATCGATTTCTTGATTGATTTACTGGAATGAAAGCTGTATTTTTATCTCAATTCCTTATGCAGTTAAACTTTTTTATAAGCAGTTTCTTCTTGCAAATGATAATTACAAAGAACTTGCTGACTGTGGGAAGAGAAGAGGCACCACAAGACCACTGAAGTTTTGTCTTGCATTTTCAGTCTTTGTGTGCAGAACGGTAAATAATCCAGTACTTAAATTAAATCAATTAAAGTAATGCAGATCAGTCACACACACTTTGAAAAAGATAAGTTTACTGCCTGCCAAAATAAATTCAGCACCGCTTATAAGAAATTCAAAGAGTTTCACAAACTTTAAGCTGCCACAGCCTCTTGAATTTCTCACTTTAGCTTTCCTTCCTGCCATCCTGTCAACGCATGATCGCCCCTCGGCACTCTCCCAGTGCACCACTCTCTCCATCTGCACTTTTGAGTGGACAAAGGAACAACAACCCATGACCCCCCTCTACGAACTCCCCCCTACCTCTCTCTGTCTTTGCTATCTGTCTTAAGTGGATTTAAGCCTTGAGCCTTCCCATCAGCCAGTGATTTCACAGCGACCACCATCGTGCGTTCAGCTCTACTCAGCCAACCAGATGGCAGCAGCATTGAAGCATGTCTGCAAGACCAGAGAGAGCATCTGCTATTACACACACACCCTCTCTCTCTCTCCCTCTCTCAATGTAATACACACACAGACACACTAGCATTCACACACATCCTGGTGGCTCACATGCAAGATAACTGCCACAAGCTCTAAAGGACCATTTGTCTTCTTGGCCTGAAACACATACCACCGACTGCCAGACAGACAAACACACACCTATACACAAACATTTGTAACAGACTGTTAGATACAAATAATTTCTCTTTCATTCACCCATACATAAAAAAAACACAGTTAAAACACAAAAAAGTAAAGGCCAAGAAGACCTCAAACCACATTTAAAAGATTAGAAATAAATCTACAGATCTGAAAAGTGTAAAACTGTGTGTGGTGTCTCTGATGTGTGGTCCATTCATACTTTTATCACTTCTAGAATATTTTTTGGCTGTCAAATTGTCAACACCCACCCCTCCCGTCTCCCACCCGCCAACCCATTTATCCACGCAAACACACTTTGTGTTGCTATGGCAACTGCTGCCCCATACTGCAAACACACATTTGTGAATACACTAATAGACGCTCGCACATTAAAGCCGTACACTGCGGTGCCAAGTCTTGCTTGAGAATGTCAATGAGTTTTTACACCCTTAAAACAACTCTCACGCTGACCTACAGTTAGCCTGAATCTCTGTAGGAACCGGAGCCGCACAGAGCAGCGTTTCATCTGCGGCCTTTCAGCTGTGGCAGCACTCAACCTCAGGAAATCTTCCCGCCACCAAAAAATGCTTTATTCATCCATCATGTCTTGGGGTGCATTCACACTCTGTTATAGCTATCAATCACACGGTTTCAAATGTATTCCTTTACTTTGGTTTGTTGTTGGTGAGAGAAATGTCCAAAATTTAAAAAAAACAAAAAAAAACAACATTTGTGGCAATGTCAAAGATACTTATGTGTCCCACAGCAGAGAAATCAGCCCAGATTGGCCGTGCCAAGAACCTCTTGGAGGCTTGCTCCAAGAGGGAATCAATCCACACATAAGACCCCTAAGCTAAAGTGCCTGACTTTCAAAAAACAGAATGAGCTACGCTACAGCTAATTTACCTCTTAATTTTTTTATTTCATTTTATTTTATTTTTTTGGGGGGGGTGATTTAATCGGATCAATGGCCATAAGCACCACTCACAGAGAGTAGGAGAATGGCTGCAATCACAGCATTGTAAGATGGTGAAAGCTGTACCCTTAGGCCCCCTCCTCAATTCAGAGATTGCCTTTCCCTCTTCCTGTAAATGGCCTCCTTGACTCCTCGTTCTTCCCTGTCCAGGATGTGTACATCCTCATCATTGAAAGAGTGTCCACTGGCCTGTAGGTGTAAACAGACTGCAGAGTCCTGGCCTGACGAGGTAGCTCTTCTGTGTTGTGCCATCCGCTTAGCCAGAGGTTGTTTGTTTTCCCTGATGTATAAAACCTGGCAATCCTCCTGGCACTAAACAGCGTACACTATATTACTTTGATAGTGTCGGGGGATTTGATTTGATTTGATTTTCACCCTGGTGTCATCCACATACTTGAACCAATGACTTGGTGATTTTCCAGGGTAGGATAACAAAGCTCTCTTTTCCACTTCTTCCATGTACAAATTGGCTACGATGGGTGAAACTGGGGAACCCAGGGCACACCCATGTTTCTGCCTGTAGTACTGACCCTTCAGCTGAGACTGAAGAAGTCACTTAGATGAGTGACGAAACGTTTCTTGCACTGAAAACGCTTTTGTCTGCCCCGCCTCTCTCCTTCACTGAACACAACTCCCCCTCCCCCATCGCTTCACCTGCAGGCAGCAACAAGATGGACACGGCAGTTATCAAAGAGGAGCTGGTCGGTAAAAAGAAAAACGATGACTTTATTATTTGGAGATGATTCGGATTCAAAGTGTCAGATGAGCAGCAGAATAATGTATTCTGTAGAGAATGTCGGGAACGCGTCCCGACTAAAGGTTCAAGTGCTACTAATATTTTCACCATTTACAACAGCATAAAGTGCAGAATGAAGAGTGTGTGAAACTGCGTGCTGTATCCCAGACCACGAGGTCCTCCCAGGCTCCTGACCCGAAACAAACCACCTTGGAAAACTCACGTACTCAACTACTAGAGAAAAAGTGAGAAGTGGGGTGACCTATCATGTCACTAAGACATGGTCCCCATCCAATTTTTTGCACAAAGTACTAGATGATTGTACAGGAAGCACTTTAGAAAATTTACTTTCATGGAAACAGCAAGTTATCTTTGTTATTATGCTCTGCATCTTTTTAGTTTACATTTTGACTGCACAATTGTGAGCTTTTTGTTATGCGTGAAACAACATTGTTTTATTTCATTCATGGAGCATTATTATTTAATAAATGCTGATAATTTATTTCTGAGTAATTTTTTATGTACATCTACAGCTGTAGATTCTTAAAAAAATATTGAGATATATATCGTATATCGTCATCTAGCTAAAGAATATCGAGATATGAATTGAGTGAGTTTGACTTTGTGTGGTGCCTCCTCTACCATTTTCAGTGCAGCTATCTGCCAGATAATATGGCTGTATGATCCAGACCATGGAAGAAGTCTGCTCTCAGGCCTTAGTACTAATTAGCAGGTATTTATGTCCACGTGATAGACCCATGGATACACTTTCTGACCAAGCATGCTGGTATTAGATTAACCTCCTAGGACCTGGCGTCCACATATGTGGACATCACATTTTGGGTTGTCTAAACCAAAATACAAAATACTGTGACTCACCAGAAATTTTGGAAGGGGAGGTAAAGTGTTTAACTAATTGTTCCAATCATTTTATGCTGAAGCCAGAACATGTTCAGTCAGTGGATAGCACACAGCCAGCACAACATCCCCTCAATCCACTGCTGACACACTCTTTATTGCATAACGAATGCCAGACATGTCCTTCACTGTGCCTGTTCCTATGTCTAACATTAACGAGTCATGATGTGCTGGCTGCAAACTGTCAACACAGCACAATAAAAGAGTATTTTTTAAGGCTACGCACCACAAAAAGTAAAGAGGGGAGAGAGAGTGGCATTGAGACAGACAGAGAGGGAGACTGTTAGAGAAGGCGTGCGAGGGCGGTGGTAGACCAAACCCAGTGAAATAACTTAATAGAGCCTAAGTGCTATTTTGCTGATAAGGAGCTGTGATGTAAATCCAATCAGAGGGGAAGACATTTAATGAAGGGAAGTATTGCAAAGTTGTTTCATCCCTGTCAAAACAAATGCTGCCGTGATGACCCTCTCAGCTGTTAGTACAATGAAATCCATCAGCTCTCCGTGGACCCAAAGCAGTGAATTTCTCTCATTTCCTTTCTTTGACCTCCTCTCTTTTCTTCCATAATCTCTTAATGTGCCCATGCTTCTGTGGGCTCATTGTGCCTCCCTGTATTTTAAATGGTATGCACAAATGTGAGACGTGTATGCTTGTCTTTATGCCGTGGAATGTATGAATATTAAAAAAGAAAATAATCATGGCAGAGAAAAATCCATGCTGTGGAAGAAGGAGAATGCTTAGGTTGTTTTTCCTTCTTCTTCTGCTTTTATCTCAAACTGAATTCCACCAAAGATGATTGCATAAGAAAGAAATATACACAGGAAAACTATATTCCAACCTGAAATTCATTTCTTGTTGTACCTCCCCTCTTGTATGTACACCACATATAATTGCTCATGCTAGTGTGTGTGTGTGTGTGGGTCACATGTGTGTGTGGCGAGTATGTAAAGAAGGCATACCAAGAGACTCAAACCACTCTCTCTGCTTATATCTTGGAGCGATCGGGGATGGTGTAACTCAGTGTAAGAGATGAGCCAAACTCTGTGGGCTGATGATCACTGGACCAGAGCAGCTATTATAAAAAGGAAAACATTACAATATAATCTGTAAGGCCGATATCTTCATGTGTGTACATGTCTATTTCATATGTAATCCGAGCAGGTCTGGTTGCCAGGTTTTTGAATTCAATACATCAATACTTGAGTGGATTTAAAATGATCAGTGAATAAAAAAAACCAAAACAATATAATCATTGTTTTATTTTTATAGTCACTTATGCAACTGGTTTTTGAATTTGACTTTTATTTGTTGCCTTAAAAAAAGTTTATGGCAATATTGTGGCTCATGGATCCAATATTATTAAACTCGTGAGCCCCAACAGAAGAGCCACATGCCTGATATTATGTAGGTAAATATGAGCAAAGGACATCTGCCCTTTGGTATCTGGCACAGGGACTCTGGAAGAGGACCAGTTTGGGTCCTGTAGGTTGAGGAATGGGGACTTGATGTATCAGACTTGTTCCTGTCCATCATTTGTATGTTCAATTAGATAATAATGTGGGAAGTTTGAAGCCTAAGCCTTTGGCTCTATAGTGCTTCCTTTAACCATGACAATTTCTTGATTGATTCTTTCTCTATTAGGGTCTGTTCAGTCTGTCTGCATTTTTGGAAAGGCATAATTATCCCGCATCTCCTTCAGAAAATGACTTTAATGGAAGGTCATCACAGCACTAAAATACTAAAACTGTGCTGAGATAGCAGCTGGTTGGTTGTCAGCTGGCTTATATAATCAAAATAAAATTGAACAAAGAACAAAAAAAATTATAATTTTACACTTATTTGGAAAGTTTTTGTTTCAGAGGCTGTCCTGAAAAGTAATCCGACATGGGTCAAATACTTCAGGTATTTGAGGTCAGGAGAGAGATACAACAATTAGTGCTACAGCCATCTCCAAAACACTGTGGAAGTTCTGTCATGGCTTGGGGCTGCATTTCAGCCTGGGGTTTTGGTGATCTTGTCAAAAGAATTGATGGAATTATGAACAAAAGAACCACTGGACATGAAGAATGCAATAACATCAGGAAAGTGTCTGATTGGCATTTTGCCTAATATACTGTATTTTTTGTACATTTTGAGATATCACTTCACTTATATTTTAAAGCATCCACAAAACAAACACATAATTTTAGCCTGCAGACGAAACACGCTCTTCTGTGTTCCTGCTGTATGCCTGCAGTGGGAAAAGTCTCTGGTGCCAAAGATAACCCCTTATCTCCACTGATAGAGTAGGAAGACTCAGTTGGACTAACACAGAAGGAATCACCGGTGGGATTTGCGCAGAGGTCGAGTTGAACCTAAATTGGCTCCAGAAAAGGCTCCCCTAACCATTCTATATTCAGGCAGAGAAATCATTTATTTTACATTGATTCTCCACAGCTAAGATAAGCTGCTGACGGTGCAGCTGAGGTCTGCTCCTCTAACGCCTGCAGACTCACGCTACGCCAAAACCACAGCACAACGCCAGTATGTAGTACCTTTTCCTGGTGGTTGGTTTATGGTTTGTGAAACAGCTAACATGATTACGTACAGTTTGGTCTTCTGTCTGCAGCCCCAGTTGAGAAAAATAACATTGCCTGTGTACATCTAAATAAACCTTGTAACTACTGCACTACTAGCAGCAGCCAGATGAGCAAAGACATCGATATCTATATGCTCACTTATATAATTTAGGGAAGCATCACAAACACTGCACAATAATAATGGAGAAAGCTCAAATAGCTAATAATGCACCGTGTTCCGATTATGAATGAAACCATCCTGCAGTGCATATCCCTCCCACACTACACCAGCAGCCGTGAAGAGAGCTGAACGAGAGACATCAATTTTCCTTTATTACTGTCTGTTCATCAGTCTGCGTTTTACTGCTGGAGAGATGAGCGCAGTGAGGAACAAAGGTGGCTGACAGTGGTACTTCCCTGAACAGATTTGATTGGCTGGTCTCGTCAGACCACAGCTGCAATGAGCCGAGACATCAATAACTGTGTTGTCTGATTATGTTACATTTCATGCTTTATCCTATTTTCCTTGTTATTGCTGATTATCTTTTTTTTTTTTTTTTTTTTTTTTTTAACTGTATGG